>PVLC010030809.1:0-19247 GCA_004027655.1 Graphiurus murinus
GCATAGAAAACTTTTACTAAATTCTAAAGACTCAGAGAGCTGAGATGATTTCTCAAGGCCATTTGAGCCATTAGAAACTCAGCCAGTTTCTGTAGTGCCCATTGTGCATGTATAACCTTGGAGGTGATAAAGTTTGTTACTCCTGAGAAAACTAGTGTAAAAGTTTGTAGTCTGTGTTGCCTGCTTTTCCCTGTAAGGGAATAGTTAGATAAAGCATAAATAACTCCAAGAAAATAACAGAGGTTTCTTCAGAGCCTGATTGTCTCCACCTGGTCTTGGGAAATTTTTGAGATAATGATTGTTTCCCACGTATTTGGGGTCATATTTGTTTTTCTAAGCATATAAAAACCCTATCTTCGCCTAATAAAGTTGAACATTATTCCCCTCGCGAGGTTGTGTCTGTGTCTGTCTGTTTGTGTGTCTGTCTGTCTTTTGTGTTTAAGCTTCTAGTGCGGACTGCAGGATAGGGAAACTGAGGCAGCAAGCATGCTACAATGATGCGTGTTTCACCAGCAGATCTTTAACCTACATAGAGGGAATAGATTAAACTTGGAGAGTTTATAATGAAAAAAAAATTGAAAGCTAATATTTATACACTGTCTAAAACTGCTGATTCTGTGACAACAGAAGATGACCATTCTCTGTTGGTACTACTACTCAGTGTCTGCAGTAAGATATATAGTAGGCTTTTAGTATAATCATTGAAATGTCTAGAATAAATGGGTGATAGTTTAATGATGACAAATGTAACTTTTCTCAAAGTTCCTTCAAAAAAGATAAAATTAGGGGTATTATTACAAAATGATATTTAAGCAGTTCAAATGTCAACTCCCTGGGCACTGCAGGAATTAGAAACAAAATCAAATTATCCTAAGCAATAGGAAACCATGACTTGGTGAACCCAGAAAAGTCCAATTTCTCAAAATATCTCTGTGGTTATTTTTTCATTTTCCTGGAGATTTCTTTCTTGCAGAAAGTTAATAAAATGATTATAACTTGAATTTGAGATTCATCAGAGTGTATGTCTAATACATATTCTTGCACTAATGCTATATGCTTTATAGAGAGCTATTTTCTTTTCTTTTTTCCCCCATTGGTGCATTGTAATCATACATCTTTGTTAGGTACAAGCTGGTATATGCATTCATGCACACATTTAGAGAGCTCTTTTCAAGGCAGTAAAATATTCATTTTCTCAATAAAAAATATTTTACACCCAAGATATAGTGCCTTAGAAATACTTAATGAGCTCTGAGGCTGATGTTACAGCAATTCAAATATGAGTGAAAAAATAGGCCTGTCTTGTTGAAAAATCTGGATGACTGGAGATATTCCCCTTGTCATATGGAACATATCTCACATTTTATATTATTTACAAGAATCTGAAATTTACCTCAAGGGAAAAGAAAACCAATTTTCATAATGTGACATTAGGCATCTATAGCTCTGGCCAATACACAAATATTGTATTTATTCACAAAAGGAGGATACAAATGGCTAATATATACATGAAAAATGGTCAGCAATCAGAAAGGTGCAAATCGAAACTGCACTGAGATTTCACCTAACCCTACTCAGAATGGCAATCATCAAAAAGTCAAATAACAATAAATGTTGACGAGGATGTGGGGAAATAGGAACTCTTCTACACTGTTGGTTGGATTGCAAATTAGTTCAGTCCCTTATGAAGATACATGTGAAGATTCCTTAGAAAACTGGGAATGGGTCCACCATATGATCCAACTGTACCACTCATGGGTATCTTTCCAAAGAAGCCAAAATCATAGAACTGCAGTAATATATGCATACCCATATTCATAGCAGCAAAATTCACAACAGCCAAATTATAGAATCAACCTAGATGTTCATCAGTAGATTAATGGATTACAAAATTATGAGAGACACACACAATGGAATTACACTCAGCAATAAAGGAGAACAAAATTATATCATTTGCAAGAAAATTGAAGAACCTGGAAAACATGTTAATTGAGATTAGCAAGTCACAGAAAGTGAAAGGTCATATGTTTTTCCTAATAAGCACAAGATAGGGAGTAATAGTGATACAAAGCACTCCGATAATGGAGGAGAAAACTCAGTGGAGCCAGTGAGGTGGTCCAAGGTGGGGGAGACTGAGGTTTACTAATGAAAATACTACCATCATGTGTCAGCATACAGATATTAATATCAAATATTAATATTAAAATTAATTTGTATTGGGAATGTGGGAAATGGAAGAGGTTGCCCACCAAGTGCTGTGTGCATATATGTCATTGTCAATATGATTTACATTATGATGTGAAACTATAATGCACCAATAAAACACATTTAAAAAGTCATAAATTTTATGTGGAAAAATGAAACAAAAGACCCAGAATAGCCAAAGCAATTCTCAACAATAAGAGCCATGCAGAAGGCATCAGAATTCCTGACTTTAAATTACAATACAAAGCCATAGTAATAAACAGCATGGTGTTGGCACAAAAGCAAACACACAGATCAATGGAATAGAATAGAAAATACAGAAATAAATCTATACACTTTACAGAAACAAATCTATACACTTAAAGCCAAAAGATCTTTGACAAAGGTGCCAAACACATACATTCAAGAAAAGATAGCTCTTTAACAAAAGGTGTTGGGAAAACTGAGAACTATTTATCCATTTGTAGAAAAATAGAATTAGCTGGGCATGGTTGTGCATGCTTGTAATCCCAGCATTCGGGAGGCTGAGACCAGAGGATCTGGGTTCACGGCCAGCCTCAGCTACCTAGTGAGGCACTCTGCAACTTAGTGAGGCCCGATTTCAAAAATAAAGAATAAAAGATAGGGCTGGAGGTATAGCTCGGAGGTAGAATGCCCCTGAGTTCAATCCCCAGTACTGCAAAAAAAAAAAAAAAAAAAAAAAAAAAAAAAAAAAAAAAAAAGAAAGAAAGAAAAATAGAATTAAATTCTTACCTCTCAACTTGCACAAGAGTCAACTCAAGATGTGTCAAAGGCCTGGAAATTAGACCAGAGACTTTAATGTTACTAAAGGAGGGTATAGGTCCAACATTCTAACATATAAGCATGGGTAGAAACTTTCTCAATAAGACCCTCAAAGCTCAAGCAATTAAAACCTACAGAACTTTTGCTTGATATTTTCCCCTAAAAACCCTAGAGACTCTAGCTTAGCAGGAGAAAACCCATGCATGGATCAATAATATGTAACATTACTTGTTCTTTCACAGTACAACTAATCAATAAATAGCACAAAACACACTGTAAAATTGCACTTAGGTGGAACATAAGAGACATAAAATAGGTCACCCACAAAATAACCTCAGTCACCAGATGAATGATATAATTCTCTAGAAATGAGAAGTGGCTCGCCTTGAAAAGCATCAAGAAATAGAAATCACTAGAGAGAAAAAGAAACAGCCTTTACAGAAAAACATAAAAAGAATTAGGAAACCTGCAATAGCTACCCCAAATCTAGGTTGTATTCTAATTTCTATAATCATTTTTAAGATTAGTATCAAGGCACCTCCTTCTCTTCTGCAGATTATCAGTATGTCTCAACTCTATAATAAAGCATAGTTCAGTAAATTGCCCTTAGCTGTATTGTAAAATATCTCATTCTCGCTAGAATGCACACTTTGTTAAGAATTGGTGATTCTGTACTGCTCACTGATTGATCATAAGTACCAAAAACAGTGTCCAACACATGTTGCTTAATGAATATCTATCAGGAAGTCCCCTGTATCTTCTTGTTTTATGACAGGCATAAATTCATAGAGACTGCATTGTGCTACTTGTGCCTGGAATTCTATTACTTTTTACTTTGGGCATTCATTATATTATGTATTTGCCTTGGATTTCATGTTTGAAAGGATTTTATCTACCAAATAGTATATTACATTTTCTCTATACATAAGTGTGTAAGTATATAGGTTTTTCAAACTATTTATTGTCTAAAACTATTTGCCATATTGAGCATGAAATAAAGAATTGTCACTATACTCAATTGATACATAATTCTAGTTAAGACAAGGAATGTGGTTCAACAGCCAGCCATTGTGGCATTGTCATGAGTAAATATATCATTCTTGTTTATTAGACTTTCCAAAATAATGTGAATATTTTATGGACTTTCTGCTTAAATGGGCCTACAAGTTTAGAAGCCATTGGTTTTATATCAGTGGATCATAAATGTTTTACGTAATATATATTTAGTGTATTTATAGGAAAATACCAGGCTTGGAAATCTGAATAGTCTTAACTATTTTTACCATACTGAGACAGAGGAAACAGGAATGTTATGAGCAATGTTTTCCTTGCCTTTATGAAGAGCATGAGTTCATAAAAGAGCAATAAAAATTAGTCATAAATTGGGTTTGGTGTTAATGACAATTAGCAACCCAATAACATAATGACTGTTGTAAAACACTAAAACTTTATTGACAGCAATAGCTATTATAAAGTAGAGTTTATTGATGTTATAATAAAGAAGGTTGGATTCCACAAAGCTTCTAGTAATTGCCAGCATATGTCAGGAAACCTCTAGAAATACTGATGGTGAACAGGTATACACAATACAAGCAGGTCAAAATACCAGCTCACAAAGATATTATTCTGGTGCCATCAGTCAGGACAAATGAAAAAATATTAACTAAGCACTGTGAGCCCAGCCTCTCCTAGAAGTTACAGAGGGAAAAATAAAATGAACATTATGTCACCAATCTCAAGTTGGACATGATCTGGTTGAGATGAGAAAGTCAGATAAAAAGAATTTCAGAAAGCTATGCTGGTCCTTTCCCTCATGACTTACCCTGACTGACATTCTCTTGGCCCGCTGCTAATAGCTAAATCTACTCATGGATCCTTTCCCACATACTGCTTCAGTTGAAACCTGTCTCTTCCCTGTCTGTTCCATTGGTCTTGCTTTCTCACATCTTTTCTCATTACCAGCAGTATAGTTAACCTGAAACCCCTACCTATGTCATTCCCTTACCCAAAACATTTCAATGCCTCCCAGCTTTTAATTGTTTTATTCCTAATTCCTTAGCACTGACATGGGGCCTCAGAAGACTTAGTTCCTCTATATTTCTACAAAGTAATTTTTTAAGATTCTTAACTTTTCTTTGTGATATTTACAGTATTCATTTTAATTTAACTGTTGTTGTTTATTTTGCTATGTAACACAGATCTTACCTCCAAATTAGCCTTCCTACTTAAATGAAGCATTTCTTTAGTACTATTCAGGTATGCTGAGCAAGAGGCATTTGATTCAATCATTTTCTCTCCCTCCCTGATACTGGGGTCCTATGATGTGTTGGAATATGATGATTATCCTTCCCACTGGGATACAGGCTCTTTGAAGTTAGCAACTAAGCAATCTCTTGTTTACTAGAAATTATAGAAGCTGTCTATACAAAAGCATCAACATGTCAATGCATTATGGCCTTTGTTATCAGAATCATAAATTCTTAGAATCAGATTCAAGAGAAATTTTAGGAATTACTTTCTCTGAAATCATTTTGCAGAAGAGAAAACTGATACAAAACGGTTAAGTGATTGACCTAGTTGACAATGATTACTCTTTTAAATAATGTATAAGCAAAATCATTTATTTTATATTAAATGTCAGCTAAAAGTTAATATTAATTTACAGTAAAATTTTATGGAAAACTTTTTCAGTACTAGGGATTGAAATCATGCACCTCAACCATTTTCAATTTTTTTTTCTTTTTGAGACAGTGTCTTACTAAGTTGCCAAAGCTGTACTTGAACTTGTGCTTCTCCTGCCTTACTCTCCCCAGTTGCTGGGATTACAGATGTGTGTCAGCCTGCAAAATTCTATGAAATTACATTACTGAACCAAGATTAGAAGAACAGATTAATTTAAATCTTCAAGTGTCAAATTAATCAACTTGCATTTATCCTACCAGCAATTCCTAGCAAATACTATTGTCAGAGTGCAAAGAAAGGAAATGTAATGGTCTGACCTTAGAACTTCTCACTAGCCCTCACAGAAATAAGGTAGTAATGTAGTAAATGGGCCGTGGTTGCTAAGAAGTGGTTATTTCATCATAGCCTAGGAGGATATATTTCTCTGTCCCTTGCTCTCTCTGTCTTGCTTCTGGTCTCCATCTCCTAAGCTCCCCAGACCTGGCCTGACATGGCCTGAATCTCTAAAATCTCCAAAAATGGTGAGCAAATAAATCCTACTTCCTCTAAGTTACATGGTCAGTCATTTTAGAGTACACCAGTGAGGATGTTTATCAAATCGGGGGATGTAATTTAATATCAGAATCCTTAGATAGAAAATCTTGATACTCCTAATATGAGAAAAACTGCTTGCTAATCAATTATGAGCTGTACTAACACCCCTGCCTTTAGCGAATGGCCTTAGTCAAGATTCCACACAGAGTTCGTCACATGCCAGTGACTTGTAAAGATCATTGGTTAAAGAACCACCAGACAATATTGCAGAGATATGAGAATGGGGAAATGACATTACAAAATAAAATAAAATTAGATTAGTAAGCCCTGCCATGCCATGCCATTTACAGACAGCCTCAGAGTGAGGGGTCTTGAGTTACAAGTTCCAAACTTGTGTTGGCTTGTTGGTTGGTTTGTTTTCATCCTAACAGAGCAGTAGAATCAGAGTCAGGGTGCTGCTTTTGAGGACACCACACAGCAATGTCAGTAATTAAGTCTGGCCCAAAGTTGTGAATTGCACAAAAGCTGTCAAGGAGATTCAAGAAAGGATGCTCAAAATAGTCTTCTGATTCTAGAAAAGAAGATTCCAGCAATTGTAAATCTAAGTACTTATCCAACAAAATTGAAATAATCTCAAAAAGATAATAACACTCTCATGTTCAAAGCAGCATTACTCATAATAGTTAAGATATAGAGATAATCAAAATGTCTTTTGACAGAAGAATTGATAAATAATATAAAACAGTATATAAATATAATTAAATACTATTAAGCCTTTGAAAAGAAGGGGATTCTGTGATATGTGAAACATGGATAAACTCTGAGGATGATATGCTAAATGAAATAAGCCAGTCACATTAGTAAAGGGGAGTTACTAATGACTGGACACAAAATTTCTTTGACATAGGACATCTATCTACCGTACAATATTTTAACAATAGTCCAATATAACAATAGTTGAGGGTAAACCTCATGTTAAGTGTTCTTACTGCAATATTTTTTTAAAAAAAGAATCTTCAATTTCTTAAGGCTGTAAACCTAAATCTTTACTTGACATTTTCACCATTAAAATGGTTTTTCAACTGTTTTAATGAAATTATTTCACTGCAAAAAATACCATAGATTGTGACTTACAAATGCGCTGCCTCATTTCTTCCCATAGCTTCAAATCCCTACTGGTTGCTCTACTGCCTCCAGAAAGATATATATATATATATATATATATATATATATATATATATATATATATATATATATATGCTCTATTTATCTCTCTCTCTCTCTCTCTTTCTCTCTCTATATATATATATATATATATATATATATATATATATATATATATATATGCTCTATTTACCTTTAACTTCAAAAAGTAAAGAGTCGTATATTTGCCCTCATGTGAGGAACTAGAAAGAAAGAAAGAGAAAGCAGGGGTGCTCATAAAAATAGAAATGAGAATAGTAGAGTAGCAGAAAGGGTCCAGGGGGAGGAGAGGAAAAAAGGAGGTACTGAGAAATGAAACTGACCAAATTATGAAATGTGCATGTACAAACATACCATAATATATCCCATTATGTATAATTACAGTGCACCAACAGATTTTTAAAAACTCAAAAAATAATGAAATTAAACTCCATTTACTAATTAGTAATTTAATTCAGCAATCTGGCATGGAACATTGATACTGCATTGCCCATAAATCTTGACATACTTCCATTTACATTTATCTCCCTGTGTATGGTTGAGAGGTTGCTCTCTCCTTCACTCTATCCTATTCCAGAGCTTTTGGTTCTGCTACTTTAAGTGGATATTAAAACAGTTGACTTGCTATCTCCCTTTGAAAAGGCACTTCAAAGTCATTACTTCTATGGAAGTTATCATATAAATCTATTCTCGTTAGTTTTCTGAATATCTTCTTCTTTAACTTTGTGTATGTCCTTTCCTAATCTTCGGTGCCACATTGAAAAGTAGTGTCTACTGATAATATACTATTGATGGATCTGTACTAGTCTATTCCCAGCCCTTTATGAATCTTTTCTTGAGCAATAAAAGTATTCATAAGATCCTTCCCTCAATATATTATAGCTAATCTAAAATTTAGATAATTTTTCTAGTTTTCATCAATCTTTTCCCTCAAATTTAAAAACATTTCTATGTAACTGCCTATACAAAATAGCAACAAGTACTATTTCATTATTCTCCAGACCTATATTTTGGGATTTTTTATACTAATGAACACTTCAAAGATATTATTTTGTGGCTAAATAAGATTTATTCTAAATTCTTCATGAATTTGAACTTCCAATATTTTGTTAGATGTCTTTACTTTCATTTGTGATTTAATGGTATTTACCACTCAGTTGTAATGTAGAAATATGTTAATATATATTCTTAAATTTATTTTTCTCCTTTAAAGCACCAATAACATTATTTTTATGTGAATGCAGAGGCAACAATGTCAGAGATTTCTTGTTAGCATTATTTTATACTTCTGCTTTTACAACTGCATTAGACTTATAATCCTATATTTAATAGATTAACCAAAATATGAAAATCTCAATGACATGAGCTAATTAGAAGCATTTTCTTCTACATGGATAACAATAATTCCTAGTTGTTCAGGAGGAGTTAAAGTAACCAACCAATTACATTCTGTAACATCCTAAATTATTTCTTCAACTCCTTTAAGCAAAGCTATTTATAATGACATATTTTTAGGCTGAGTTTCTTTTTTTTTAATTTTTTTTAATTTTTAAATATTTATTGTAATAACTTGTGCAATATAGCATAGGGAGAAGATGGGGCATAGGAGGGTCTCTAGGCTGAGTTTCTTAAAAATCCATTTTTAAAGAAACAAGGTTCTATGCACTCTATTATTTTAAATTTCCTAAACAACAGACTGTTACCCATAATTGTGTACTATTGAAGAACATAAGTTTAGCTAGATGTATCTGGACCCAAATGCTAGTTCTCAGTCTCTCTCTTTCTCTCTCTCTCTCTCTCTCTCTCTCTCTCTCTCTCTCTCTCTCTCTCTCTCTCTCTCTCTCTCTCACACACACACACACACACACACACACACACACACACACACACATCTATCTATCTCTAGTTGTGAAACTGTTAGTATATATAACCTGACCTCCCTAAACTTTATTTTCTTTTCTTTGAAATGGATAATGGTAGCACCTATCTTATAGGACCACTGATAGGATTAAGTAAAATAATTAATGTAATAAAGTCAGCATCTTTTGTATACTAAGAAACACATATTTAGTAAAAATAGTTTATAATTTTAAATAAATTTCAAAGCATCACTGGCAAAATATTTTTAAATCTCAGTAAAAATTAGCAATATTTAGTATTTAAGTAGATAGTTATAGCAATGTTAAAGTGTCCCTCTTTAAATGCACTATCTTAAGAATAAGTATGATTTTCATTTAAGTATTCTATTTCCCCTTATCTCTAACATGTCATTAAATTTTATGCTTTTCAGCAAATTTTATTGCAATCCACTATAGCCAGAAATACATGATAAAACTTTCCTTCTTACCAATTATTATATTTGTGGTTTAGCATAACTTAGACATAACACATAAATAATAATTTTAACTGAATTATTATGCCATACTTTTAAAATCTGAAAGTGAATCTAGGTGAATCACTTTATAGTTTTGGTATTTATTCCATATGTTTAAACTTCAGAACTGTGTAATTATAGTAATTTTAATAATGAATATTACTAGACAGGATTTAAACTAATTTACTATCAATTTTTTCCTTCAGTGCCACCATTGGCATTTTAGAGTCATCCATCCTTGCAATTTTAGATTTTCAAAAATGTTAATACGAAATATTCTATATGAAGCTGATGATATTTGCCTATGTGCACCAAGCTTGATGTGGTTACAGCCACCTTGGCTATAATTTCCATTTTTCCCATCAGGTGACCCTGGTATTCATTCCAAACCCTATAGGATAACAAAGGCATTAAGATAATCAGCCAAGAACATCCTGCTGGCCACTGACACCTGGACCATTTTTTAATTTGACATTTTACATATTGATAGTGTTTTGTTTTGTTTGAGAAAGAACAGGTACATTCTGGTTGGCTTCAGGCCACCTTTGTCTTCTTCAATATATAAACCCCTTCTCCTGGACTCAGGTGTTCTTCCTTTCTCCCACTCAAGACATGCTTCTGTTCAGAAGCCCCTAATAAATTTCACTAGATAATGCTGCTTATGTCTGTAGGGGCAGCCCATGTCATGTGTCATTTGGCACTTACAGGCTCTGACCTTTTTTTGGTCAAATCCACCCTAACCAGTAGTTCCAGGAAGGGCCGGCAGCAGCTGTTAATCTTTTACCACCTACCTTCCCCAGCAACTGGTGATGAGATCTGTTCCCATTGACTCCCACCCCAGTTTCACTTCCTTGTCAGGCCTCCCTATGTAAACTGTTGCTTGTTCAAATAAAGCTGAGATCCTGCAGTGCCTGATTGCTGATAAGATTCCCAGCTCGATGTGGTTTCTTGGGGGGTTATCTCGACTCCTGGAGTGGTGGGCCCAGCCGTAGACACTCTACTCTCCCTCTCACTCGGCCTCCGGAAGGCGAAGGTGGCTGGTCTACTTGGTCTACCCAGTGTTGCATAGGATGCAAAATCTGGTGCCTTGTGTGAGGACCAGGATTCTGCTGACGAGTTAATCAGACTTCAGGTGTGTGTACACCTGTAAGATATGGGGCAGTCTTCCTCTAAAGATGACCCTTCTCTTCACTCTCAGAGTTCTGCTGAAAAGTTGGGGACTCAAATTGTCAGAATCCCAGGCCACTAAGGCCTAGGTTGTCCTAGATAGGGTGGCCTCATGGCTCCCTGAGAGTAACCTTTTTGACTGGAGCACCTGGGATCAGGTGGAACAGTTGGTCCACAAGGGCCATATCAACTGTGGGGAGGTTCTGCCTCTGGGAGTGTACCCCACTCTTGCAGCGCTCAAAAGTTGTTTTCCTCCTTGCCCAATTCCCCCAGCTCAATTCTGCCTTCTGTCATTTGCTCTTCTCCCAAAGTGCAGTCAGATATGCCTGCCCTCCTGCTCCCTTCTCAGTATTGTTGGGGCATGATTCTTAGGAGTCCCCCAACAAGCTTCCTGAGGAAAAACCCCCTGACCTGTTTGGTAGTGCTCCTTGGCCTCAGTCTCCCCTCTACCCCTCTTTAACCAGCAACCCGAGGCCCTGGGACATAGTTCTACTCCTAAAGGGCCATCCAATCCCTCTGGGGGGCTTCTGCCCCACTTTATCCAGAGCCACATGCTCCATCAGGCTTGCCAAATATGGGCACAAAGACTGTCATTGGTTCTGACGCTCCAATGGGTGACAGGGCAGGGTGTCTTTCTCGCTCTCCCCCTCCCTTAGGTGGTGAGGGCCTCCAGGCAGAACCAGCATCACCCTCTGTTTGTCACCTTTACCCAGTTAACATCAACCCTGGGGTTAATAGGCCTGCGCCCTGGTACCCCTGGGAGCCCAGTGATTTAAAGGAGCTTAAAAAGGCCATCCTGAAGGATGGCCCCAATTCCCCATGGGCCAAGACAATCCTCCAGGGACTTGCTTACCAAAATTGCATGACACAGGATTGGAGGACCCTTCCCTGGGCTGTATTCCCAGGCCCACAATACATTAAATGGTATGCTCTTTTTAGAAAGGAATGTCAGCAAGGAAGAGAGGAACCAGCAGGCTAGCCCGATTATTCTTATTACTGTTGGGATGCTTACTGGAACAGCTGATCAATTCTCCTCTGGCCTACAACAGGCCACCCCCCCATTACCAGGAGCAGGTTAGGGCTATAGGACTAGCCACTTGGAAAAAGCTGAAAGAAGGTCCCACAGAGTCACATATCATGGGCATAACACAGAGGCCTGGGGAGGGCCTTTTGAGTTTCATTAACAGGGTAGAGAAAATCATACAATGCAAATTTCCCCCCTGGGGAGCTCAAGGAACATTTTGTAAAGATGCTGGTTTGGAAGGGCATGAACCAAGATCATAAACTTGCCTGCTCTGGCTTAAGGGATAGGGCAAAGGAGCATTGGATAATAGCTACCAAAGACATTGTCACTCCCATGATGTTTGAGATACAAGCGGCCCAAAGAGAACAGCACAGAGAGGATTAGGGGGTCTGCCACAGCTCCTTAAGAGCTGGATCTTGAGCAAGACTCAGTCCACTGGAGTCCTGCAAGGCACTTGATTCCAAAAGAAGGAATGCTTGGCATATCCCACTTTGCATTATTATATTCTGGAAATTTTGGGTGCTTTGGATTTTGCTTTTATATTAATTATAAAAGAAACTTCTTAGAAACATGTGGCCTGACAATACTGATCTCTGAGCTGAAAAAAGTCAGTGCCTTGAGACAACCCAAGGCATTAACCTTTTACAAGCATTAGTCTAAAAACAGGCTTTGCAAGTTTATCTAAACAGCTACTATAAATAGTCTTTTGCCCACTACCATCTGGTCTTCCTGGAACCCGCTAACTACCTGAGATAAGATAGAACACTGCTTAAAGGAGCTAAACAAAATTGTAAAGATTTTAACTAATGGATAACCTTTGGAAAAACAAGTCTATAAAAATTTCTTTTCTATATACCTCATTGTAAAAAAAGTATAAAACAGCTACTAAAACACAATAAAACAGATACACTTCTTCACTGCATTTGGTGTGAGTATATTCTCATGACCTCATCTCATTCCATACCTGTAGAGGGACCTCCCAACCCCACTGCCTCAAGGGCTGGACCCCAGCATCTGGCACCCAACATTGTTGGACTCGGTTAGGTAAGTTCCCCCTATGGATTTTTATCGGGATTGAGACAAGTAGATTGCTCAAGGGTGCTGCAGACCCCCTGTTGGAGATAGAATAGTTAAAGAAGGATGATAATGTTAAGAGTTAAATATGGGTCATTTTAAAAGCAAGTAACTAAAGATGGAGCATTCTGAAAGTAAAAAAGAGTACTAAAGATGAGCCATGCTAAAAACAAAGAAAGAAGACTTTTTATATACTTAGCTCAGCATATGATAAAGAAAAGAGTTATCTCCATCTCTCTCAAAAAGATAAAACAATTTTTCCAATTTTTGCAAGAGATAGCTCCTTGGTTGCCTAAGGAGAGAACCTTAAGCCTTGAAACTTTAGAGGAAGCCACAGCTAAATATCGTGAAGAGGATAACTGGTTAGATGACATAAACCTTTCTACTAATGACAGGATCCTCCATTAAATCCTAGTGAAAAATTTAGAGCATCAAAATATTACCAGCAGCCGTGTTTTTTAGGAGCCTCGGCAGAGGTTAGGCAAAATGGGGATTTTACTTTTGCTTTCCCTGTTGTTAATCTCAATGAGGCTGAGAAAGCTCTGCAATGGAAATCATTGTCTTTTGAATTAGTAAAATAATTAAAATCTGCAGTCAGAGACTTTGGGGCTAATTCACCTTATACTATACAATTAATAGATTCTATAGCCTCCAAATGGTAAACTCCTTTTGATTGGCAACAAACTGCAAAATCCTGTCTGTCGCCAGGACAATACTTGTTATGGAAAACTGAATATGAAGAGCAGGCAAGGAAAAGAATTCTAAAATCCAGTTCCCAGATAACAATGCCAGTGTTAGTAGGTACGGGGGAGTATAGTGATCCAAAACACCAACTTAATCTCTCCCAAGCAGTTTTAGCGGATGTTTCCATGTGCATTGCTGCGGCATGGAAAGCCCTGCCCCCATCTGACCAAAAAACAACTTTTTTTTTCTAATATTAAACAAAAAGGAAATGAGCCTTTTGAAGATTTCTTAGCTGGCTTGGAGGAAACAGTCTCTAAAGTCATCACAAATAATGAGGCAGCCAATATCCTTGTTAAACAACTGGCTTTTGAAAATGTTAATCCTACTTGTCAGATTTTACTAAGACCCATAAAAAAGAAAGGATCCTTATCAGACTTTGTGCAAGTCTGCATGGAATCTACTCCTGCCCATATACAGGGGATAGCTATGGCTGCAGCCTTACAAGGCCAGACATATACTAAATTCTTTTTTTTAATTATTTATTTATTTATTTATTTTAATTTTTAAATTTTTTTTTCAGCACGGATTTTTTTATACATTTCTTGAGTACAACAGGGTTACATAGACATTTATGACCTATCAATCACTGTCAGATCACAAATAGCACCACTTCTTCGTTTTACACATATAGCCCACATTCTTAACATAGCCTGGTAAAGCAAACTTTCTAGAGTCATAAAACCATACTCCTTTAGGGTCATATATTTACTTTCCAAGAAGTAGGAGGGTTTTTCATCTACGCATCCTAGGGACAATCTCCAGACTTGGAGATGCCAATGTAGCCATAGCAGAAGAGTCAGTATAATTGCTCATATATGCAGATAGCAACTGCCAGGGGGGAAAGGGCCCAGCTGGGCTCCCACAACTCCCCCATTTTTATTTTAAAATGCATGAAGGACTGTGCCTGTCTTAGGTCGTTTCCTACCAGGTGCTTAATCTTACCCGTCATGGGGTCTCGATGAGTCATTCAACAAGCCCTGTCTTAGGTTGATTTGCCCTGAGAAAATCGAACCCGTCATTGACTGCCAGGCCCTGTGCGAGGCAGTGCTTGCATTTTTATTACATGTAAATATGTTCATATACTAACATAGGCATTGATCACAAGGCATACAACAAGTGGTAGATTGCATAAACCTAGAATGATTATTGCTGTTGCTATGATAACTCCTCCTAGCAGAGGTAAATGAGGGCCAGGTAGTGACCAAGACTTGAAGCTGATCTACAAATGTCTTAGCTGTTTCTGCCAGGTTAATAGAAGTGGGCTCCGCATTACATAGATGCAAAATCTCTGGGTGTAACTTTAACAAATCTTTTTTTTTTTCATCTTTCCCTTATTTGGTGCATTGTAATTACACATCTTTGTTAGGTACAAGCTAGTATACGTAAAGCCATCCATGCACACATTTCTCATTTAACCCTTCCCCAATTCCCGTCCACTCCCTCCTCCTCCCTCCTTCTCAAGATCAGTTTAGTGATTGACTTAGATGTGTTCACAGAAAGTACATCATGTTCATTAGGGTGTCCTCCCTACCCCCTTCACCTTCCGTTAAGTCAAATTCTTTGTTCACCTAAGGATTCTCCTTCTTCATCTGGAGTCCCTCTTATGTCCCATTTTCTCCCTAGCTTCAACATATTAGGGAAAGCATTCGATTTTTAACTTATTGTGACTGACTAATATAACTTAATGTTTTCCAGTTCCATCCATTTCCTTGCAAATAACATGATTTTGTTCTTCTTTATGGCTGAGTAAAATTCCATTGTGGACATGTCCCATAGTTTTGTAATCCATTCATCTGTTGATGGACATCTTGGCTGGTTCCATATTTTGGCAATTGTAAATTGTGCAGCTATAAACATAGATACACATGCATTGGTCTGATAGTTTGGTTTCCGTTTTTTTTGGGTAGATACCCAGTAGAGGTATTTCTGGGTAATATGGTAGGATCATTCCCATTAGTCTGAGGATCCTCCATAATGTTTTCCAAAGTGGTTGCACTAATTTGCGATCCCACCAACAATGTATTAGGGTTCCCACTTCTCCACACCCTCTCCAGCATTTATTGTTGTTTGTGTTCTTGATAGTTGGATTCTGATAGGAGTTATGTGAAATCTTAGAGTAGTTTTGATTTGCATCTCTCTGATTGCTAATGATGTGAAACATTTCCTCATACATTTATTGGGCATTTGTATTTCTTCTTCTGTGAAGTGTCTATTTAGATCCTTTTCTCATTTTTTGATTGGGTTATTTGTTTCCTTAGCTGTGATTTTCTTGAGTTCTCTGTATATCCTAGATATTAGTCCTCTATCAGAAGAGTAGCTGGCAAAAATTTTTTCTCCCACTCTGTGGGTTTTCTGTTGAGGTTCTTGATAGTTACCTTTGCTGCACAGAAGCTCTTTAGTTTAATGCAATCCCATATGTTGATCTTCCTTTGAGTTTCTTGTGCTTTTGAGGTCTTGTTGAGAATGTTTTTACCTGAGCCTATGTGTTTAAATGTTGGGCCTATGCCCTTGTCAGGTAGCTGCAAGGTCTCTGGCCTGACAGGTCTCTGATCCACCTTGAGTTGACTCTTGTGCAGGGTGAGAAAGTGGGGTTTATTTCTAGTTTCCTGCATATGGTTAACCAGTTTTGCCAACACCATTTGTTAAAGAGGCTATCTTTTTTCCAGTGTATATTTTTGGCTCCTTTGTCAAAAATCAGTTGACTGTAAGCATGTGGGTCTGTTTCTGAGTCTTCTATTCTGCTCCATTGGTCTATGTGTCTGCTTTTGTGACAATACCATGCTGTTTTATTACTGTGGCTTTGTAGTAGAGTTCTATATGTTTCTTGCACCTGTGTGTCAATTTCTCTTTCTATGTTTGGGAAATTCTCTGATATACTTCTTTGAAAAGTTTGTTTATTCCATTAGTTTCAACTTCCAGTCCCTCTTCTATGCCTATTATTCTTAAGTTAGCTCTTTTAAAATTGACCCAGATCCCATCAATGTCGGATTCATACTGTTGAATTTTTTTTCTAGATTATGTATAATGGATTCATTTTTGCAATGGTCATCTTCTAGGAGTGATATTCTGTTTTCCATGTGGTCTAATCTATTGTTTATAGTTTGTACTGATGCCTTCACTTCTATTATTGCATCTTTCACATCCTTCACTTCCCTGCTCAGGGTGTCAGATTCTTTGTTTATTTGTTCTTTTATTTCTTTCTAGCTCTCTCTGCATTATTTCTGGAAGTTTTGTATCACTTCTATTATTAAAAATCTGAATTGTTCTTCTGGTAAGCTCTGCCATTCAGTGTCATTGAGTTCTGTTATTGTGGGGTTGTGTCAACCTATTGTTTCTTTGGTATTTCTCCTTCCCATGGTATCCCTGTTGTTAAATTTAAAACTTTGCTGCTCTTGCAGACTTTCTCTGAATTTATAGGTTTCTTATTTTTATTTTCTCTCTGTGAATGGTATATTATACTGAGTTGCAATTTCTCTGGTATTTCTTCTGCCTGCTCTATTGGTGTCTTTGGTGGGTTTCAGTTGTTGACTTCTAGGATCTAGCAAAAGCTAAAAAGCAACCAATCCTCTGAACAAACATACATAAATTGAAGCAATGCAAAGTGAAAACAAAGTAAAAATGGAACAAAACAAAGCTAAAAACCCAGAAAACAAGAAATGTTAGCAAGAAGCAAAATGGAAATCCCTGCAAGTTTGTAAGAACAGACCTGATTTGGCCTCTGCAGATCTTTTGGGTAGATTTCTGCTGCTGTGGGTGGCTGACAAGATGGTGGCTGCTAGTGCTGCACATGTGCCAGCTCCCCCATTCTCCCTGGTCTGCTCCTTAGATTCTGACCAACTTCCCATTTCTGTACTCACTTTTACATTGCTTTGCTTCCCCTTCCTTCCCATTGAGAAGCTGTTCCTGCAGCAGTTTTGATTCAAGCTCTGGATTGCAGTTATCTCTGCTTCAGCTCTGTGGGGAGAGGTGAGCTGGGATGGTCCTGCGTGGGTTTAAGCTGGTTGTACTGTTATGGGGTATGGTGATTCCCCGAATCGTAGGTCCTTGGTATTTGTGAAAAAAGGAATTTTAACATGTACCAGTCAGAAACATCAGGCAGGGTTTATTTCAGGAACTCAGGGGGAAACCGGGAGAAAAGGGAAGGGAAGGTATGGAGCAGGAAAGCGGGAGGGCAAAACCCACGCGGATCAGGGCGGTGAGTCGGCGTCCAAGAGGAAGTGGGTGTCTTGTGACTTGACTTTTATCCCAGGAGGATGGGCACGGGAAAGGATTTGGCTCCTCCTCTTACTCAGATTCAGGTGGGCGAATAGGTGGTCAGATAGGCCCGGAAATTGTAGGTGGGGGCAGGACTTCCGGAGATTAGGACGTGGAACTCAGGTGAGGCAGGGCTTCCAGAGATTAGGGCATGGGCCTCAGGCGAGACAGACTTCCTAGGAAGAAAAAAAAAAACTTCCAAGGGGTGGAGTTAGCTTACCTCTCCAGATTTTAAAAAACTATATTTTAAAAACTATATTTTCCTGGATAAAAACTATATTTTCCTGGATCCTCCCAATACCATCCTCCTACCTAACTTTTCACTTCCTAATCTACCTCATTATTTCCCTCCCTGAGACTTTTGGTCCCTTAATCTTAAGGGGTTGCCGAAGGAGGAAGGTCTGACTTCTGTAACATCTTCGAAGCTGACAAGGGGTGTTGACCCTGCCTATTCAGGGACCGAAAGTCTTCCCCTAACTGATCTAAAGGAGGTAAGGGGAGGTCAGGCCTTTTCATTGGCTGCTGAACTATCATCTTTTGATGTTCTGGAATAGAAGGCATAAACATACGATATTTTAGTCTTAAGTAACAGTAAGCCAAACAGCAGAAAGGTATGCTGATGCAAAGTATACCAGCCAAGAGAAGGAAAAATCCATTCCATTTAGATATTAACCAATTACTCTCTGGAAAGGAAAACATCCACCAAGATAAGGTGGATGGATTGGAAGTGGGTGTTGACCCCTAAATCCAGCAGTAACTTTTTATAGCATCTGTGACATACTGTTGTAACCAATCCAGGAAAAAGTTTGTCTTTGCCTGGGAGAACCATGTAAAAATTAGGAGACAGATAAGTCTAGTCAGGATAGGCATAATGAGATTATAAGGCAAAATCACGAGAATGTAACTTATCCTGGTCCAGTCTTCCTGAATAGTACTCTTAAATCTTCCAGAGGCTCACAGGAGTAGCGTTCGCTGGTCTCTTTGGCATCTGGAGGCTTACTGCTGGTTTTAGAGCCTTGGTCCTGCGAAACCTCAAGAGGGACAGGTTTAATTCTAGACATATGAATCCAGGAATTGTGTCCCTGTAGCTTAACAGCTGTGGGAGTGTTAAGAAGAACCTGGAAGGGACCCTTCCATTTTGGGAGAAGCTGATCTGAGGGTGAGTCCTTTTTCCAGGTTTTTAGTAAGACGTAGTCACCTGGT
>PVLC010030810.1:0-19231 GCA_004027655.1 Graphiurus murinus
CAAAAAAAAAAAAAAAAAAAAAAAAAAAAAAAAAAAAAAAAAAAAAAAGAAAAAGAAAAGAAAAGAGATTTGTGTTGAGGGTGTAGCTCAGTGATAGAGCTCTTGATTAGCCTGCCCCAGGCCCTGGGCTGATCCCCAGTAAAACAAAATGAACCAAAAGAACAAAAAACAGCTTGTATTTTATTTTTTTTTCCAGTACTGGGGATTGAACCCAGGGGCATTCTACCTCTGAGCTACACCCCCAGCCCTATTTTTTATTCTTTCTTTCTTTATTTTTTCGGTACTGGAGATTGAGCTCAGTGGCATTCTACCTCCAAGCTATACCCCCAGCCCTATTTTTTATTCTTTATTTTGAAACAGGGTCTCACTAAGTTGCGGAGTACCTCACTAGGTAGCTGAGGCTGGCCTCGAACCCGGATCCTCCGGTCTCAGCCTCCCGAATGCTAGGATTACAAGCGTGTGCCACCACGCCCGGCTATTCTTTATTTTTGAAACTGGGTCTCACTAAGTTTCGGAGTGCCTCATTGAGGTAGTTGAGGCTGGCCTTGAACCCGGAATCTCCAGTCTCTGCCTCCCAAATGCTGGGATTCCAAGCGTGTGCCACCACACCCGGCTAGCAGCTTGTATTCTAATGGACTAGGATAGAAAATAAATAACAATCAACAAATAAATCTATAATATGTCAGGTGGCTACTTGGTCTTTTTTTTTTTTTTTAAATCCATTTTCCTACCTGACAAAAGCTTGGTCAAACTTTAGTCAGGCCGA
Organism: Graphiurus murinus; assembly: GCA_004027655.1. Lineage (NCBI taxonomy): Eukaryota > Metazoa > Chordata > Mammalia > Rodentia > Gliridae > Graphiurus > Graphiurus murinus. The sequence goes on from PVLC010030810.1 coordinate 767, forward strand.
TGAACCTTCTGCTAGGTCAGACTGTGCACTGCCTTGTACGATCCAGTTTTAAGAAAGAACCCTGCCATGTTAGTTTAGTAAGAATCCGGCCCTTACCCTTGATATCTTATCACTTTCAATATCTGCTCATCCTTGGTATCTGATCAGGTCCCTCATCCTCCACCATCCTCCGGGCCACGTCCAGTCTTCTGGCCTGTTTTCAGCAAGAATCCTGTTAGGTCAGTTCAGCTAGAACTCCCTTTACCCCTGCTGATTCCTCAGGGTAATTTTCCATGCACTGACCTCTACCCTGCTCCTTGGCTATTGGCTCCCAATGGCCTATCCTGTAGTTGGAGTTGAGCTCCATCTCTCTCCCTGCCAGACCTCTTCGCAGTGGTTTCTATGTCTGTTGTGACAGTTCTGAATAGTCTGCCTTGCCATGCTCTAACAAGTATTGTGGAAGAATTTCCCCCTTTAACAGCAATCAGAGAGATTGCCATAGATGGGAGAAGGAAAATAGGAAGATGTAGAAGGTGCCTGAAGATAAATTTCTCTTATAGGTTCCTCAAGACCTGCTGTTGGTGTTGCAGTCTACATCGAGGATATATTCATTCATTCCCAATTGCTTGCTCATCCTTGCACACCTGTCTAATATCCAGATCTATTTCTGGAAGGTTCTGAGCCTAACTGGGATTTGGCAGAGCCTGTTAGGCTGTCCAAGGCTTGCACCGAGTTGTCCGTGTGATAGCTTTATGCCCTGGTTGGGCTGTGGTATCATCATGAACATCAGGGATCCAGTCTTTGAGGACATCCTTTTGGATGGATCAAAGAATCCTTTTCTGAGGTAGGATACAGCCTTGCATCCGTCTCAACACAGGGCTTTGGGAAGTTCCCTAACACCTGACTACAGTGGCAAGCACAGTGTATACTGGTTATGAGCATGATCAGATCACCCTGGTGCCGTGTGCTACCTGAGTGGCCTTGGGCAACTTACTTTTCTGTCTCAGTTTCCTCACTTGAAAAGCAGGAATGACAGGGGGACTGACAAGGTTGCTGTCGTAATATCTGTGAGTACCTAGAATAGTGTTCGGTAGGGACCAGCTGCTATTTTCACCCAGCATAAGGTCTCTTGTCAAATATTATGGCCCTCAGATACTATAATTAGGAAACTTTGGAGACAAATCTCCAGATTTATTTATTTATTTTGCAGTACTGGGGATTGAACCCAGGGGCATTCTACCTCTGAGCCACACCCCAGTCCTATTTTTTATTCTTTACTTTTTAAACAGGGTCTCACTAAGTTGTGGAGAGCCTCACTCAGTAAGTAGCTGAAGCTGGCCGTGAACCCAGATCCTCCTGTCTCAGCCTCCCAAGTACTGGGATTACAAGTGTGCGCCACCACTCCTGGCTCCAGATTTATTAAGTTATCACTGACTTTAATCTCTAATGAGCAGAGGTGGTAGGGGAGGCAGCCCTATAACAGGAGATTTAGGGGTCCAGGTATTCTTCAAATTCATCTAGATGACCACTATTTGTTTTCTCTCTGTCTTGCTTTTTCTGTCTCTGTCTGTGCATCTTTAGGCTTATCACTGGTCAAGCTTTAAAAGAGCAGTGCCAGTCTCAAGCTGGAGTCCAGGCTGGGAAAGGCCTTTGTAGTGTGTGGCTTCAGCATCTCAACTGCAGATGTCCCAGGAGCAGGGGGTCCCCTTGGTCTGTATTTCTCCAGGGTGATGGCTGCAGAGCATTTGGGAGACTCATTGCTTCCTGTCTTCCCCTTGAGACAGTGGACAGCACTGGGCCCCATGGCCTCATATGTGGTCATTCAGAAGCATAAACCCTTCCAAGTGGGTGTGCCCCCAAGCAAGGAAGGGCACAGACAGCAAGATCTGTGCTAGCTATCAGTGGGCACCTGGTGCTGCAGTTAGCTGGCCCTCATGTCCTCTACCAAGAGCAAAACTTAAAAGAAATGTGTTTAGTGACTTGGGGAAAATTCACAGTATCATTGGGTTGGCAGTATGGAGTGTGGGGTAAGTGCTCTGCAGCCAGAAGACCTGGTACCAATGCTGGCCTTCGCCTTCTAGCTGGATCTGTGTGTGTGTGTGTGTGTGTGTGTGTGTGTGTGTGTGTGTGTGTGTGTGTGTTGCTAGGGATTGAACCCAAGGGCATTCTACCTCTGAGCTACACTTCCAGTCCTATTTTATTTTAAATTTGGAAACAGAGTCTTGCTAAGTTGATGGGAGTCTCACTACTTGCTGAGGGTGGTTTTGAACCTGTGATCATCCTTTCTCAGCCTCCCAAATACTGGGATTACAGGCATGTGCCACTATGTCCGGCTTCTAGCTGGATCTTGTCGGGTACATTATTAAATCTTCTGAGACCAATGTTTTAAAGGTGAAATGGGACCAACTGTAGCGTAAAGCTTACTGAGTGATCTAGCGCTACAAGGAGTAAAGCACCGACCACAGTTCCTGGCACACAGCAGGGGCCGCGATGTGGCACAGAGGTGGAGTGGGTGCTGTGTGTTTTCCACTTTTCCAACACCTCCTTTCGTGTACCCCTGTTCTGCCGGGGTAAGACATTTGTTCCTTTAGTATTAAAAAGGATCATTCAGAAAGCTTGTTTAAAATGCAGTTGCTTAGCTGGGTGTGGTGGCGCAAGCCTGTAATCCCACTATTTGGGAGGTTGAGATAGGAGGATTGCAGGTTTGAGGACAGCCTCAGCAAGTAGTGAGACTCTCAGCAACTTAGCAAGACCGTGTTTCAAAATAAAAAAGTAATTCATCAACCTAGAGAGACCCTGTTTCAAAATAAAAATAAAATAGGGCTGGGAGTATAGCTCAAGGGTAGAATGCCTCTGGGTTCAATCCCCAGCACCACAAAGACAAATAGATAAATAAATAAGCAATACAAATAAAATTGGGCTGGGAAGTGTAGCTCAGAGGTAGAATGTCCCTGGGTTCAAGCCCCGGAAACACACACACACACACACCCCGCATAAATAAATAAAATGCAAATTTTTGACCTCAAGCCCTAAGGCCTTAATTCCTCTGGGGCTAGGGTGGGGCCAGGAATCTGTGCTGTCAATGAAGCTTTCCTGGATATTCAGGTCTGGTGATCCCAGGGCTGTGTTTCCTGAACCTTCTCAAGGAGTCACAGGTAAGAATTTAAGGTACCTTTCTACCTTTCCATTTTAGTAAGGATTGAAAAAAATGGAAACATCCATTCAATGCTAAGACAAAACTGAGTTCTATAAAAATCACCCATAATTGGGCTCCAGGCCCCCAGGACTGTTCTCTCTGTGGTCCATGCTTCATTTCCTCAGCCCTGCTCACTGCCTCCTCCCTGGGCCTCAGACCTGCTTACAGACCCCTCCACCTGGGAGAAAACAGGCTTCCCAGACTCCACAGGGCACTCCACTCCACCCAGACCTCCCTCTCCCTCCCTGGGTTCCTTCAGTGGCCCCTCTTCTGCCCAACCACTCCCGTCCCAAACTCCTCTTTCTCCTTTCCCCTCCCTCACACCCCACAGTTTAGCAAGCCTCTCTCACTCTACCCTTATAATGATGTTCAAATAGGGCTCTTTGCCGGGTCCCGCCCGAGGTAGCCACCCTAACTCAAGCCATCTTTCACTCCCTTCTGGTTTATTTCATAACCTCTTACCTGCTCACCCTGCTTCACACTTGTTCTCCAGAGCAAGCTCTTAAACATGTCCCATCATGTTAGTCCCTTGCCTAAAACCCCTTCACAGACACAGACACATACGGCATACACAGGCCACACAAACACGAATACAGATGCATCCCCTTCCCAAGCCCCTCATTTGAAACCTCAAAGCCCCACCCAGCCTGTCTCCCTCATTCACTCTGCGGGAGCCACTCTGGGCTCTTGAGCAGGGTGTTTTCCTGGCTCAGGGTGTTGGCTCCTTCTGTCCCTCTGTCTGGAATTCTTGCCTCCCCATCCTGACCAGACTGACACCTTCTGGAATGGAGTAGAGATCACGCTGACCTCTGGGAGCCCTTGGGGTAGGCTTCAAGCTTCTGTGTCCTGTCCTTGCCACCATGCCTGGCTCCGTTTTTTTTTTTTTTTTTTTTTTTAATAAAAGTAGAGATAAATATGGAGCTTTTTGCTTTACAGATGTGAGTTTGGGTGAGGTGGCTAGAGTGGCCCAAGGCCATTTCAGTCATTTGCCTTCCTTGGGCTTTAAGCAAGTTCAGGTTTACCTACTGTCTGGAAGGAACAGGACCCCCATGGACCTACATCAGCACTGGGGCCCAGGTACACCTGGCTTACAAGTACCACCTGAGGTGGAGGAGAAAAGGAGAGCGAGGAAAGAGCCTGGGAGGGGCCTGGGCTGGGAGGGGGGAGGATACAAGAACAGAGGGCAGTGGGGGTGCAGGCGGGGGAGGCAGTGGTCCTGGGGAGAGAGGGGCTCTTGAATGTGAATTGAAAATCCACAGGCAAAGCCTGTCTTTGAAAGGTGAACTTCTGGCAGGGGGGAGGCAGCTGAAGATGCTGTGAGAAACTGCCTGCCTCTTTAGCATTTTAGACCAACTTCCTCCACTCTCTTATCTTCTTAATTTCACAGCAAACAATGGGCTATTGACTAAGCTTTCAGAGCTGTGGGTGTTCTCAGAGGGAGGCTGGCCAGAACACCAGCATCTCGGCTTTTGCTCCAGCTCCCAAGTTGAGCTCTATCTACCAGAAATAGGAAACCCTGGAGTCTTGCTCTTTCTTCTTTTCTGCCTTAAGGTGCAGGCAGCTGGGGAAGAGAACTTTTGGCTCAGGAAGTATGTGTGTGCATGCACACAAACCTGGGAGTGTGAGTGCATGCTCCAGTGTCTGCATGCGTGTGTGTGTGTGTGTGTGCATGTTTCAGTGAGTGCGTGGGTGTGAGTGTGAGTGTTCGTGCTGGTAGTGGGGCTGTGGTAGAGGAGGATAAGGTGCAAAACCATTTGGACAGTGACATGAGTCTTACCAATGTGTTACCTTTTCCGGGAAGGGCTGTACTCAGATGATGCGGGGCTGGAAAATGAGAAGCCATATTATCCATTCTTTCCTTGGAGGGAAGATAAAGCTCCAGGGTCCTTTCCTTCTCATGTAGCCAAGTGAGCCTAGATGCTAGCCCCCAAAGCTCTGTGCCCGTGTGTGCATACATGCTTGGTACAGACACTGACCTCACTGTTCTGGGTGATTCACCTCAATGCCTGCACCGAAGTTACATCATGCTAACAAAACCCATCTGGCACTTGAGAACCTGCCAAGAAATAGTGTCTGGGACCACTTCAGAGAGGGACCTAGAGCTCTGCCAAACCACCCAGCCTTTTGCTGCAAATGGAGGAAATCTTGATGTGTTTATAAAAGTTTTGGGAGATAGTTGTAGAGTGGACAGGTCAGATGGGAAAATTGTGATGTTTCTCTCAGTCTGGCACAGTACGTTCACAAATCCTAAATGCTCATGTCCTCTCATCCCTTTCTGTGGCACTTCTGTCTCCTAAGATGGTACACTGCTGAAGTCACCAGTGTAAGCCAGGTGTGGTGGTGCACACTTGTAATTCCAGTACTTGGGAGGCTGAGATAGGAGGATCGCAGGTTTGTGACCAGTTTGGGCAAATAAGTGAGACTCTGCTTCAAAATAAAGAATAAAAAATAGGGGTGCGGGTGTAGCTCAGAGGTAGAGTGCCCCTGGGTTCAATCCCCAGTGCCACAAACAAAACAAAACAAAACAAAAACAAAACAAGTCACCAGTGTGACACGGTCCACATGATCCAGGGGGATATGGGGAGAAAGTATTTCAACCGTGACTTATTTTTTACCTCATCCTTTTTCTACGTGTAGTGTATATGTTATGGTGTTCACAAAATATTAGCACACATATATGATCTATAAATAATAATGAATCTATATAATATCTGTGTAATATGTATCTCTATATTTTACAAAAAAATATATGAAGGGTTAGTCCACACATATTTAAAAACTGCTATAGAATGAAGATCTGGAGAACTGTGTTCTCTTGTCCAGTTAGGGCAGCCACCTGGGTATCTTGGAGAAAGGACTGAGACAGGTATAGTGCTATATTACATTATAGGTCAGGGTTCTCCAGAGAAACAGAACTAATAAGAGACATGGGCCTCTCTTCTCCTTATATAAGTATTATACATAATATAAACATATATATATATATGAGGAGACTTTCTATGGGATTGGCTCTTGTGAACCTGGAGGCTAAGTCCTGCCATTTGCCATCTGAGGCCTAAGCCTGGGGGTGGGAGGGGCTCTGTTCTAAGACCCTGAGTCTGAAGACCTGAGAACTCTGGTTTTGGGTCCTTGATGGCTTAGATTGTGTCTGTACACATTGGCAAGTGCAGATCTTCTTTCCTTAGTCTATGAATCAAAGGATAAATCCCTTCTCAAAACACCCTCACAGACACACCTGAAAATGATGTGTTACTAGCTGTTGGGCATCCTTTAGCTCAGTCAAGTGGATACATACAATTAGACATCACAAGAGTCTTTTTTTTTTTTTTTTGTCATCAGTCTTCACACACTGATTTTTCCAAATATGCTAAGAAACTAACTTGGACTAGTGTTTCAACAGGACAGAGAAGAAATACAAGGTTCATAGGAAATAGATATCTTTCCTCACATCTCTGGGAAATTCAAGAATGAAAGCTGGGGAAAGACTGCCAGGAAGCTCAGCCTTCTCCAAATGTTTTCTCCTTGTGGCTGTCACCTCCAATAGGATTCTTGCACTCATGGCAGCATTCTGGGTACCACAGGAGAGACACAAAGTGGGAGGGAAGAGAAGGCATGATCCTTACCTTGATCCTTCTGTACAATTTCTGTGGAAAATGTTAGGTGCAAATTGGCTGCATAAACACTGTGGAGAGTAAGCAAGGAATGACCAGAGGACCCATCTCATTATCTTGCAGATTTGTTTTAAATGCTTTTAGGAGCTTATAACTTCATCAGATTAAAAAAAAAATTTTTTTCCCTAATGGTGATACCATTCAGTGATATATCGTGTATTAAAGTGTGCTATACCTAGTGTTAAAGGTCAAACATATACACTCTCCTTTCTTCCTCAAGATATTATGATGCAGAGTTGATATGTGAGAAAACAGAAGTATAGAGCTTCTTAAACCACTTTCTCAGGGTCCTAGAGTTAATAGATGATTGGACTTAAATCCAGTCCTATCTTCCTCCAGAGCACCAGCTGGGGTTCCCCATCAGTTGTGGAAACTGTTTGTGAAGACGCTCATTTGGGGGTACATTCAACTAAGAATAAGGTGTTCAGTGGAAAGTGCGTAGACTTAGTCTAAGTAACTTAAGAAGGTGAATCTAGAAGTAATAGGTAAAGGTCATTGAGAAGCTACCATAGGATGGCCTGGTATTGGATGGGCTTAATAAATATTGCTTTGTTTTATGCGATTAAGATTTAGAGGTCAGCTGGGTGTGGTGGTGCATGCTTGTAATTCCAATACTTGGGAGGCTGAGACAGGAGGATGGAAGGTTCATGGCCAGCCTCAGCTACTTAGTGAGGCCTTCTGCAACTTAGTGAGACCTTGTTTCAAAATAAAGAATAAAAAATAGGGCTGGGAGTGTTGCTCAGAGGTAGAATGACCCTGGTTTAGTCCCCAATTCTGCCCCCTCTGCCCCCCACACAAGATTTAGGGGTCATTTGCCCTCACCCCATCACCTAATACCACCTGTGGAGTGCATTTGCTCTCTTCAAACTGCTGTTTAGGTACCTCTTTTCCCAACCAGACAATCATAGTGTCTTATTCCTTTCTGCATCTCAGGTGCCTGTGATGTAGAGGATGTTATATTAGTATCTATTGGAGAGGCCAGTTCCTGCCTCCAGAGTCAGGGGGAAAATAGTCCTCTGTTGGAAGGCAGACATAGCCTGCCCAGCCTACATAAGCCTCATGCTTTCATAACACTTACATAAGGCTCATGCTGCCTGCCAGTCTCTGACCAGGAACTTGGACATCATGTGAAGGTAAGGACCTGGGCCATGAGAAGAACTTCTGCTCTGTTGTGAAGATGTATGTTTGAAGGACTATTGGATTCTTGGTACATTTTCAGTTCTTCATGAAACTTGAGGGATGAAAGGGATCTCTTTTTCTTCCCTTTGAAGGTTAGAGTCATTATATCATTGAGTAAACTGATATTAGGCCGATTAACAAGAGAAAAAGCATACAGATTTACTTACTGTGCACATGGTAGCTATACAAAACATGAAACTCAAAGAACCGCCAGATGGTTGAAGCTCAAACACTCACTTCATATGGGAGAGGGAAGCCAGGGCTGCAGGCACTCTTAGAGGAGGAGTAAGAGATTTTTAGCGCCAATTAATGGGCCCAAGGAGCAGGCTATAACTTGTATGTGATTCTCTTTGTTTTCTTTCTTTCTTTTTTTTTTTTCTGGTTCTGGAGATTGAACCCAGGGGCCTTCTACCTCTGAGCTACACCCCTAGCCCTACTTTATTCTTTATTTTTTAAAACAGGGTCTCACTATATTGCAGAGGGCCTAAGTAGCTGAGGCTGACCGCGAACCTGGATCCTTGGGTCTCAGCCTCCCAAGTACTGGGATTACAAGCGTGCACCACCACACCCAGCTTGTGATTCTCTTTGGAAAGCAAATAGGACCAAAGAACAGACAATGGCTTGTGATAAGTCTGTCTTGGTCTGATGACATTCCTTAGTCTTTCTGTGATATGAATGTAATATTCCAGTGTTAATGAGACTTCAGGAAAGGGATTGGAGGCAACTGTGTTACTTCTGGGGAGTTTCTTTTTCTTTTCTTTTTTTTTTTTTTTGCGGTACTGGGGATTGAACCCAGGGGCATTCTACCTCCGAGCTATACTCCCAGCCCTATTTTTATTCTTTACTTTGAAACAGGGTCTCACTAAATTGTGGAATACCTCACTAGGTAGGTGAGGCTGGCTGTGAACCAGGATCCTCCTGTCTCAGCCTCCCGAATGCTGGGATTATAAATGTGTGCCACCACGCCCGGCTTCTGGGGAGTTTCTAATAAGAGAAATTCAGAGAGAAAGTTCTACCCTGCATTAGAGGGGAAAACAGGAGAAGGTCAGAAAGTTCTTGGTCCTGAAGCTACATTCTAAGACTTTAAGAAAAAAAATTTTTTTTGGTTCAGAGATATCAATCATGCAAAGTATCACACTTTGGGGTGTTTTTTAATGAGCCCCAGCAAAACCAAGGAGCATCCCTAGCAAAAGGCTTCTGTAAGCCCAGAGTTAACCTTGCCTCCCAAGCTCATTCATATTCTGCCTGAGCCCCTTTGGGAGGTAAGGCTTGTGGCAATCATCTTAAATTGCATTTGAAACCTGATGTGCAGTTTCCAAAGATCAAATAGTTTAACCATCTGAGCTTCCTCACCCCTGTACTCCCAACATTTGTTATTCCAAAAGGAACTATTGAATGGCTATTACTTCTACACTTTCTAAGATGACAGTGGTGTTTGTATCTCTGGATCTTTAATTAGAAGAGAAAGGCAAATGAGATCCTGAAATCCCTGTGTCACTTACACGTAGATCCCAGGGATGGAAACTATCTGTCAGTGTTTAGCAGTGGTGTGAGCTTACTGGTCTTCCAGACAAAGCTTGCCTCTGGCCTTTTCTCCTAGGAGCAGCCGTTTGCATGGGGAGCCCCATATCATAGTACACCAGGCAGAGTGCCGCTTCCTTCCATGATGGAGAAACCAAGAACAGTTTACTAGCTTACCTACAAGTGCTAAAACAGTGGACAAAAGAGCCACAAGACACTGGTCATTCGGCGATGAAAAACAATGATCCCTATGAGATAGGAAGCAAATGAAGTGAGCCCTGGAGTTGCCCTGGCTGGCTGCCTTGAAAGAGTTTCCAGACCATGATGTAAGAAGGGGGAAACCAGTGGTCTCCATGAGGCAAGGAAATGAGGCTGAATGTCCAAGGAGAACAAGATTTCATGGCCAGAGTTTGTCCTACAGAGTAATAGAGGGGCAGAGGACTGCAAACAGAGCCTTGGTGATCTGTACAAGGTCCCGCTCATGGACCTAGCAGAGTTCTAATCAGCACTAATATATGAGCAACCTACACAGGGCCAGAGAAAGAACCACAGGAAAGGATTAGAGGGCACAGTGCCCAGTACCCACACAGGACTGGGAAAGTGCAACGCCTGTTCCCATAAGCCAGACTGGAAATCTCATAATATGCCAGGCATTGGGTAGAGCACTCAGAAGGCTCTTGCCTTGAATGCCATCTGAATTAACAGCTTCTTCTCTTTGAAAGATGCTGTTCAGAGAATGAAAAGGCAGGCCACAGACTAGGGGAAAATATTTGCAAAGCATATACTTACTAAAGACTTGTATCCAGAATATATAAAGAACTCTCAAACTCAATATTAAGAAAACAAACAACTCTATTAAAAATGGCCCCAAGATTTTAACAGACACTTCACTAAACAAGGTGCTCAACATTGTTAGTCAAGAAGATAACTCAAATAGACCCACGATGCACTGTAACTTCCCTCCTGCCAGGTGGGATAGAATCATAAAGACTAGTCAAGGACGTGGTCACGGTGCAGCTGTGTTCTGCTGTGGGAATGTCGAATGGCACACCACGCTGAAAAACAGTTTGGCTATTTTTGAAATAATTAGCCCTACACTTATCAATATGATTCAGCTAGCATTCATCCAAGAGAAATGAAAATATATGTACATCTCACACTTCTGAAGGCTTGAGATCACAGAGGTTTGAGATCACAGGTTCAATGGGGCCACATTTCCTCTGAAACCTGCAGGGGAGAGCCTTTTCTCACTTCTTCCTAGCTTCTGGTGGTTCATTGGCAATCTTTTGCTTTTCTTGGTTTACAGCTACATAGCTCTAATCCCTTCCTTCATCATCATATGACACTCTTCCTGTGTCCTGTCATCAAAAGGTTGTCTTCTGCAGGGACACCAGGCATACTGGATCAGGAGCCCTGGACTCTGGATGACTTCAGTTTAACTAATGACATTAGCAATGATCCTTTCAAATAAGGTCACATTACAAGTGCCAAGGATTAGGACTTTAATGACTCTTGCATGGCACAATTTAACCCATAATACCATCCAAAGACTTGAACATGAATATTTGTAGTAGCTTTATTTATAATAGCTAAAACCTGATAGCAACCTACATGGCCATCAACACATAAATGGTAAATGAATTGTGATATATGGTAGAATATTACTCAACAATAAAATAAACAATTGATAGATGCAAAAATGTGGATAAGACAACATAATTATTCTGAGTGAAAGAAGTCAATTGAAAAAGAGTACATACGAGCCGGGCGTGGTGGCACACGCTTGTAATCCCAGCATTCGGGAGGCTGAGACAGGAGGATCTGGGTTTGCGGCCAGCCTCAGCTATCTAGTGAGGCACTCTGCAACTTAGTGAGACCCGGTTTCAAAATAAAGAATAAAAAATAGGGCTAGGGGTATAGCTCGGAGGTAAAATGCCCCTGAGTTCAATCCCCAGTACCACAAAAAAAAAAAAAAAAAAAAAAAAAAAAAAAAAAAAAAAAAAAAAAAAAAAAAAAAAAAAAAAAAAAAGAGTACGTACTGTGTGATTCTTTTTTCAGTATATGAAATTCTAGAAAATCAAAACTAATCTCTAGTGACTGAAGGCAGATCAGTGATTACCTGGGGGACAGTGGCTTTACCCACTATGCCCAAAGCATTATCTTGCTTGCGCTGATGGTTTCATGGATATATATTGTACTAGTTTCAAATGGCTGTGATAACAGATTACCACATAGTGGTTTAACACAACACAAATATATTCTCTTCTGGTTCTGGAGGTCAGAAGTACAAAATGGTTTTATGGGGCAAAATCAAAGTGTCAGCCCTTCTGGATGCTCTGGCAGCAAATTGGTTTTCTTGTCTTGTTCCACTGCTAGAGGCCATCTTCATTCCTTAACTCATGGCCACATCACGTTAATCTCTGCTTCTGCAGTCACCTCATCTTCTGCTCACTTTGATCTCTCTCTCTCTCTCTCTCTCTCTCTCTCTCTCTCTCTCTCTCTCTCTCTCTCTCTCGTACTGGGAATTGAACCCAGGGGCATCCTACATTCAAGATACATCCCCAGCCCTTTTTAAATTTTTTATTTTGAAATAGGTTCTCACTAAGTTGCTGAGGGTATTGCTAAATTGCTGAGGCTGGTCTCAAACCTGCAATCTTGTCTTAGCTTCCCATGTACTGGGATTACAGGTGTGTACCACCATACCAGGCTCCTGCTTCCCACTTATGAGAACCCGTGTGATTATACTGGACCTATGTCATTTTTCTTTTTCTTTTTTGAGATGGGGTCTTTTATGTTGCCCAGGATGGTCTTAAATTCTTAGGTTCAAGTGATCTTCTGGCCTCAGCCTCCTGAGTAGCTGGGACTATAGGTATTCAGCACTGTACCTGGCTACACTGAGCCTATCTGAATAATTCAGGGAAAATTTCCCCATCTCTTAGTCACATGAACAAAGGCCCCTTTGCCATGTAAGGTAACATTTGATGGTTCTAGGGATTAGCACATGGGTATCTTTTATGTGGCCATTTTTCACATATACATTTATCAAAACTTCCTAATTGTACACTTTAACATTTCTTGTATGGTAATTATCAATAATCTTGCTAAAAAACCCCCAGCTAAGTCTAATAAAGTCACCTAGAATAAAATAAAAATGCAGCAGGGCTCTTCCTGCTACCTTTAATTAGCTTGCCAAGTGGTTTTTGGAGTCTTCCCAGTCATTGCTGAGATGAGAGAAGATGGTTCCAGAAAATCAGGCCTCCTCTTGGGAAATGGGCCCCAGCTTCTGGAGAATGACTTCAAACCTGGCTTGGTTGGTGTCACCAGGGTACCCCATGCATCACAGGTGTTGGGGAGCTCCATGGCCTGCCCCCTGTATCCTCATGCTGAGGAATCAAGCCAAGGGAAGGAAATAGCTTCTTGAAAGGCATGAGATCAGAGAAGGGAGGCTGGCGTGTCCTGGGCCTGGAGAACTGGTCCCCTAAGATTTTGCTCCAATTAACTTTTTTGTTGTTGTTATATAACTAGATGATTCATTTTATTTTATTTTAGTGGGAGTACTTAATAGGAGATCTACACTCTTAACAAATCTCTAAGTTTTTAATGCAGTATTGTTAACTATGGGTACAATGTTGTATAACAGATATCTAGAACTTCTTTACCTTGTTTAATTGAAACTTTTTGCCTGTGGACCAGCAGCTCACCATTTCCAGGTGACATTTCCAGTCTCACTTCTCTGTGTTCTCTGGGCCACCACCTTATGTGACACTGGGTTCAAAGAGGTTAAAGAAATTGCTTGTGATCAATAATTAGGAGGAAAAGAACAGGAACTTAAGGCCTCAGCGTTTTCTCTACAGACCTTGTGACCCTCCCACCACACATGCGTGCGTGGGGAGTTGGGAGCTGAGGACATGAAGAGCCCTGAGTTGTCATCTTCTCAGGAGACTCCGAGGGGGAGGGGGGGGTCAGTCCTGCCTCTTGCAGCTCCATGCAGCCACTTTGGTTCCTGCACAAGGGATACCGATTCTTCCACCAGAAAGAGGCCCACATGCAGCGGAGATTTAAATATTTTCTTTCTCCCTCCCTCGCCTTCTTTCCTGTTTTCATTCTTTTTAAATTGCTGTTTTGTCATTTTTATTTATCATGGAATGTTGTTGTGAACTCTACACTTGTTGTCTAGGTGCCTAATAACCAAGATAGCAACGAGGAAAGGACATTTAAAACTTTAATATTTTGTTTTTATTGGTGCATTATAATTATACACAATAGTGGGATTTGTTGTTACATATTTGTGCATGCATATAACATGATTTGGTCAATTTCATTCCCTAGTGCCTCCCTTTTCCCTCCCTCCCTTTGAGGAGGGGACCTTTTTTTTTTTTCAGTACTGGGGATTGAACCCAGGGGCGTTCTACCTCCAAGCTTCATCCCCAGCCCTATTTTTATTCTTTATTTTGAAACAGGGTCTCACTAAGTTGTGGAGGGCCTCACTAAGTAGCTGAGGCTGGCCGCAAACCTGCGATCCTCCTGTCTCGGCCTCCCAAATACTGGGATTACAAGTGTGCGCCACCACGCCTGGCTGAGGAGAAGACCTTTGACTCTGATGTCACCATGGCTCCTGAAGATGCAAAGCAAGTGCTGGAGACCACTGCTGCCCTGTGGGCCTGTAACCTCCATGCTAGCCTCTTGCTGTGGTCCCATGGAAGGAGTAAGTTGACTTCTGTCACTCTGTATGGAAGAACTTTCTGGAGATGAAGGGTCCTGTTTGGTTCTTGCACCAGCATTTGTTCAACATGCATGCATATCTTCTTTTCCGCCTGCATCGGAGATGTGCACACCCCTTGAGGCAGGGCAGTCAGGAAAAGCAAAAATTTTCTGACTGAAAGGAGAGCCACTTTCTACTCCATCATCTTCAGGACCATCCTGGCTGCAGCTAGAATTCTGCTCTTAACTGCCCTGTGTCTGGAATCATTTTCTTGCTCTGTGGTGGGCACAGGCTGTGTGTGTGTGTGGGTGAGTGGGTGGGGGCCTACATGTATGCACAAGCATGCATACTAAAGCTGAGAAGTAGGATGAGAAGATTCTTTAAGTAAAAGGCTCGTTGGCTGCTTCTCCTGCCCCTAATCTGCCTGGGATGGGCTTCTTGCAAGGGGTTACCAGATCCTGGCAGGCACAAAGAGACTGGCTTTGCACGTCCTGTATCTCCTGGGCTCAGTAACAGTGAGGAAAAGAGAGGCCCGCCAATCATCTTTCCCCTCCTCACCCTTGCTGTCTATGGGGGCAGCAAGACTGTTGGGTTATGCATGAGGTCTATACACTGTACATGTATATGTGTATGGAAGGAAGAAATTTTGGCTTGGAACATTATTATTTTTTTTTTATTGGCAAAGATAGCACTTCTGAAGGAGATGGCAGAATTTGCCAAACTAAGCCTCCAGAAGAAAATATAACAGAAAGTGTGAAAGAAATCCATGTTCAAACATTGGCAAGTGTGAAACATTAAAGATTTTTGTGTGAACATCATATTGTCAGAGCAAAATTAAATTAAGCTGGTCTCTGGCAAGCATTTGGAACGAGCCCAGAACTGGGGCAAGCTGCTAGAGGAGGCTGCTTGGATAGTTTCACAGAAGCCAGGCAGAGCAAAATTAGGCAAAACCTGGAGACCTGAGCATGTGGGTCTTACCAATATGCAAGAATTTAACTGCTTTGTTAAGGAGATGCCTTAACAAGAGAGATGTTAAGAGAAGAACTGGTACTTTCTTCTCTTCCACAACCATAGGCAGAGAAGATACCAAGTGTATTCCAAAATATTTATTAAGCATCCTGAGAATATTTGCTGAGCAAACTACTCTTCCAGGCAGCACATGAGGAGATGGACCCATCTCCTTCATAGAATCTACAGTGTATACACTTGAATTCAACTCACTAGAATAAAAGGTGATGTGAACTAAGTGCTCTGTTGGTGATATAAGCAAAGTGCCAGGGAAAGTGGGGTCCAGTGTGATAGACTGTTTTTATTTTTAAAAATTTTTTTTCAGTACTGGGGATGGAACTCAGGGGTGATCTACTAGTAAGCTACATCACCAGCTTTATTGCTTTTGTTGTTATTATTATTATTATTATTATTGCTTATTTTGAGAGAGGGTCTGGCTAAGTGAGTCAGGCTGGCCTTGAACTTGGAATTCTTCTGCCTCAGCCTCCAAAATTGCTGGGATTACAGGTATGCGCCATTGTGTCCAACCTCAGAGTGATACATTCTGACAGTGTTGCCTCTAAGGGGAGAAGGAAAGGGTTGGGGAATATTTGTCTCACAGAAGAAAAGCAGGCATTTGAATGTGGTATAAAAATAAAATATTGCGAGGGGGAGGAAGGGAGGGATGGAATTCCAGCTGGAGTTGATGCCTAAGGTCACAGGAATGCTGGAAGGACTCAGACAATGGAGCAGAGACCGCACTCGCCCTGCTGCATCTCCTTAGTGGCCTGGTGGGGAAGAGTGCGGTCTGGCTCAGAAGCCAGAGGTGTTTGGACACTCAGAGGGTTGCAGCCCACTGTAGGAGCCTCGGGGGAAGCAAGCCCCTTCCTGCCGGCTGGCGACTGGCCCTCTGCTCTGTTCTGTCCCGCCTCCTGGATGTGGCCAAGTGGCAAGTCCTGAGGTTGGGCGGTGCTAATCTGTTTTCTCTTTGGCATTTACCAGCCTGTGGTTGTCACAGTGCTGGGGAGTAGGGGGTGGGGAATGGGCCCTTCCCTCCAGCTCTCTTCCTGCTCGGAAGGCAGGGGAGTTACCCCCACACTAGTCATTTAGTCATTTGAGACCCAAGCTCTCCTTTTGGTGGTCAACACATCACAGTGTCTCTCTCAGGTTTTCGTTAGCAGCATCCTCTCACTCCAGCTTGCTTCTCCTGCAGTTCTATTGCTCTCCCTGCTTGGGAGCCGCAGGCTGCAATTCTTCAGCTCTCCATTCACCTTCCGGTGGGGTAGGCTGTGGCTGGGCTGGGAGATGGAGAGCTGTGGGGCACAGCTTGCTCGGAGCTCTCTGCTCCCTGCTGGCACCAGCTGTTCTCATTACTGGTGGCACACCTGAGCACTTGCCAGTGCCTCCTGAGCCGGCCAGGTGCTCTGAGCACACACAGTGCTCTCATCACCTGTGTTGGTAATTGTTGTTTGTTCAAAGTTGGGAGCCCAGGGTAAGGCTGAAGTTCTGGGCGTTTACCTAAGTAGTTTGCAGTGGAGTTCCTCACTTGGCATCTTGCATTTGAAATTGCTTATTTGATGCTGTGTGTGTGTGTGTGTGTGTGTGTGTGTGTGTGTGTGTGTGTGTGTGTTACCAGATATTGGACCCAGGGCTTTGTGTATGCTACTCAAGTGCTCTGCCACTTAGCTATATTCCCAGCCCCTTATTTTATTTCATTTTATTTTATTTAGACAGAGTCTTGCTCAATTGCTGAGGCTGGCCTTGAACTCGTGATCCACCTGCCTCAGCCTCCTAAATGACTGGCATTACAGGCATGTACCACTGCACCTGGCTGGATGCTAGGATTTTTGTTTGGAAATACTTTGAGCCTGTTGGTCTCCTTAGGAAGAAATGACATCCCTTTAACACTTGAAAGGTTATTTATTTGTTTTCTCTTTATGTCCTGCTGTGAAGTATTATACTTTTTCTACATGTCCCACACGGTTCTCATTAAGGTTCTATGTACTGGGGATTGAACCCAGGGGCATTCTACCTCCCAGTCCTATTTTTTATTCTTTATTTTGAAACCGGGTCTCACTAAGTTGCGGAGTGCCTCACTAGGTAGCTGAGGCTGGCTGCGAACCCAGATCCTCCAGTCTCAGCCTCCCAAATGCTGGGATTACAAGCGTGCACCACCACGCCCGGCTTATAGGAATTTTCGAATTGTTATGAATTAGATAATTTTTTCATTTATTACCCAGTTTTGTGTGTATATCTGTATATATGTATAATAATATACGAAAATATAAAAGCTATTGAGTTTTTCTTCATGTTGAGTTTCTGTTCGTGTATATGTGTACCTGTTTTATTTTGTTTTTACATAGGCAATTATACATTGGAAATAAATTTTATTTTTTTACTTATATGCATGTTTGGTATGGTACTAGGCATATATATACACATACACACATGTATATATAGTATACACACAGATACATATATATATATATATATATATATATATATATATATATATATATATATATATATAGTTACATATAGCACGAATATTAAAAACAGCAATGAGTGTTGGTAATTTGCCCCTTAGTTATTTGTCTTATTATTTATAGGGACACCTGTGACATTTCACTATTAATGGAAATATTCACCCTTGCTACCAGAAATATTTGGAATGTGAAGGTAGTATTCTTATTACTAGTTTGCTAAATACTTGTTTTATTTTTATTTTTTTGTGGTACTGGGGATTGAACTCAGGGGCATTCTACCTCCGAGCTACACCCCCAGCCCTATTTTTTATTCTTTATTTTGAAACCAAGTCTCACTAAGTTGTGGAGTGCCTCACTAGGTAACTGAGGCTGGCCTCAAACCCGGATCCTCCAGTCTCAGCCTCCCAAATGCTGGGATTACAAGCATGCACCACCACACCCAGCTCTCCCTGGGTCTTGATTTTTTTTTTTTTTTGCGGTACTGGGGATTGAACTCAGGGGCATTCTACCTCTGAGCTATACCCCCAGCCCTATTTTTATTCTTTATTTTGAAACCAGGTCTCACTAAGTTGTGGAGTGCCTCACTAGGTAACTGAGGCTGGCCTCAAACCCGGATCCTCCGGTCTCAGCCTCCCAAATGCTGGGATTACAAGCATGCACCACCACACCCAGCTCTCCCTGGGTCTTGATTTTTTTTTTTTTTTGCGGTACTGGGGATTGAACTCAGGGGCATTCTACCTCTGA
>PVLC010030811.1:0-19361 GCA_004027655.1 Graphiurus murinus
GTGTGTGTGTGTGTGTGTGTGTGTGTGTGTGTGTTTTACTGGAGATTGAACCCAGGGGCAATCTAGCTGTGAGCTATACCCCTACCCCTATTTTACTTTTATTTTGAAATGGTTTCGCTAGGTTGAGAGTCTCACTACTTGTTGAGACTGTCCTCAAACCTGTGATCCTACTATCTCAGCTTCCCAAGTATTTGGGATTACAGGTGTGGGAAACCATGCCCAGCTTTAGAAGTTTTTTAGCACGGGACGTGGTGGCGCACGCTTGTTTTGGTTTGTTGTTTGTTTGTTTTGCGGTACCGGGGATTGAACTCAGGGGCATTCTACCTCCAAGCTATACCACCAGTCGTATTTTTATATATATATATATATATATTTTGAAACAAGGTCTAAGTTGCAGAGTGCCTCACTAAGTTGCAGAGTGCCTCACTAAGTTAAGTTGCCGGCCTCAAACCTGTGATCGTTTCAGGCTCCCAAGTACTGGGATTAAAGCCATGCATGGTGGCGCCCACTTGTAATCCCAGCATTTGGGAGGCTGAGACTGGAGGATCCGGGCTCGAGGCCAGCCTCAGCTACCTAGTGAGGCACTCTGCAACTTAGTGAGACCCGGTTTCAAAATAAAGAATAAAAAATTAGGGCTGGGGGTATAGCTTGGAGGTAGAATGCCCCTGAGTTCAATCCCCAGTACCCCAAAAAAAAAAAAAAAAAAAAAAAAAAAGTTATTTAACCAGGCGTAATGAGGCCCTCCACAGCATAGTGAGACTCCTAGTACCACAATAAATAAAAGGCCTACAGGTGCAGGTTGGAGATAGAATGTTCCTGGGTTCAATACCCAGTACCAAATAAAACAATAGTTGGAGATGTAGCTCAGAGGTAGAATGCCTCCAAGTTCAACCCCTAAACCCCTAGTATCACAAAAATGAATAAATTAAATCTAATCCAATCTGTGTCCTGGTCTCCAAAACTTCCCATCTCCCCAGGAGTCTTACTCTATCAGCCAATCCTTCAATTTAGTATTTGTCCTGAAAACCTAAAAATCATTTTATCCTACATCTAGAAGCAGGTGATTATTTTTCTTCCCCGGGGGGCATTCTATCTTCAAGCTACACCCCAGCCTTTATTTTTTGTTTCGAAACAGGGAATAGGGTCTTGTTAAATAGCTGAGGTTTTTTGTTTTTGGTTTTTTTTTTTGTTTTGTTTTGTTTTTTGTTTTTGTTTTTTTGCGGTACTGGGGATTGAACTCAGGGGCATTCTACCTCCGAGCTATACCCCCAGCCCTATTTTTTATTCTTTATTTTGAAACCGAGTCTCACTAAGTTGCGGAGTGCGTGCCTCACTAGGTAGCTGAGGCTGGCCTCGAACCCAGATCCTCTGGTCTCAGCCTCCCGAATGCTGGGATTACAAGCGTGCGTGTTTTTGGTTTTTTTTTTTTGCGGTACTGGGGATTGAACTCAGGGGCTTTCTACCTCTGAGCTACACCCCTAGCCCTATTTTTTATTCTTTATTTCGAAACCGGGTCTCACTAAGTTTCTGAGTGTCTCACTAGGTAGCTGAGGCTGGCCGCGAACCCGGATCCTCTGGTCTCAGCCTCCCAAATGCTGGGATTACAAGCGTGCGCCACCACGCCCGGCTCTGAGGTCTTGCTAAATTGCTGAGGCTGGCCTTGAACCGGTGATCCTGTTTTCAGCCTCCCAAGTAGGGAGATTACAGGCGTGTGCCACCACACCTGGCTTGGATTTTGGTATTCACGCGGGGATGGGGTGAGTCCTGGAATCAATCGAGTCCCCTGCCCTCCCCTTCACACCACATATGGAAGAACCTCATTCCTTATTTGATATCAATTCTGACTCGAAAGTAGAAACGTACTAGCTCCAAAGGACTGAAAAATATTCCATAAAAGTTTGTACTAGAGAGCCAGGTGTGGTGGTATGCACCTGTAATCCTAGTACTTGAGAAGCTGAGGCAGGAGGATCACAGGTTCAAGCTCAGCTCAGCAATTTAGAGAAGCCCTGAGTAACTTAGTGAGACCCTGTTTCAAACTAAAAAATTAAAATAAATAGGACTGGAGTTGTAGCTCAGAGGTAGAATGCACCTGGGTTCAATTCCTAGTACCTCTCCCCCCTAAAAAAGTTTGTACTAGTGCACCTATAACAGCTAGGTAGTATTTTTTTTTTCTTTTGTGGTACTGGGGATTGAACTCAGAAGGCTGTCCTTGAACCTGCAATCTTCCTGTTTTAGTCTCCCAAGTATTAAGATTACAGGTCTACACCATCACACCCAACTGGATAATAGCTTTTAAAAAATGTTTTAAGCCGGGCATGGAGGCACATGCTTGTAATCCCAGCATTTGGGAGGCTCAGACTGGAGGATCTGGGTTCACAGCCGGCCTCAGCTACTTAGGCCCTCCGCAACTTAGTGAAACCCTGTTTCAAAACAAAGAAAAAAATAGGGCTGGGGGTGTAGCTCGGAGGTAGAATGCCCCTAGGTTCCATACCCAGTACCGCATTAAGTATTGTTATTTAAAATTGGGGAGAGGAGCTAGGTAAAGTGGCTCCAGTACTTGGGAGTAATTCCAATACTTGGGAGGTTGAGACAGGGATTGTAGGTTCGAAGCTAGCCTCAGCAACTCAGCAAGATCCTCAGCAATTTAGTGAGACCCTTTCAAAGCAACTTGATACCATTTCAAAACAAAACATAAAAAGGGCTGGAGGTGTAGCTCAGAGGTAGAATGCCCCTGGGAGGCCAAAGCAGAGCAGCAGGTGAGCAGTTGCACCTGGGCCTGGGAGGCAGGAAGTGCAGTGCGGCTGCGCAGGGCCTCAGAGAAGACACCTCCGACTTCACAGCCTTTAAAAAAAAAAGTCCCCACACACCAGGGGTTAAATAAGCTGCTTCTCTTTCCACTGTTTATTATTAATGTACAAAATATACAAAACCAAAAGAAAAGAAAATACTCATCCTCAAATCCATTGTGGCTCTAACCCAAGACCCGGCACAAACCCAACCAATCCACTGTTTTCATAGAAAACAACTGATGCCAACACAGGAGGAGGAGAGGCCTGGGAAGGGGTAAATGGTGTCGAATCCACCCAGGCAGCACCTGGTGGCTGCCGGGCAAGGAGCAAGCAAACTACCAAAGGCAGTGCATGTAGTGTGACTGTGGGGGCCGGTGGGCCAGGCTTAAGTTGATGAAAGCTGGTCTCGCTGAAGTGTTTATGAAGTCTCCAAAAGGGCTGCTGGCAAGGACAGACCGACGCCACCGGCCTGGCCATGCCTGCCAGCTAAAACTTTCACTGGATGCAGACAGGAATTTGCCATCATTGAACCTAGTGGACCCAGGATGCGAACTTGGGTATGACGGGAGGTTGCAAAGTCTTACTTGAGAAAGGACTCGAGTGTGGAGCCCGTCAGGGCAGGAGTGGGGATGTGTTCCAGAACCCAATCCAGCCTGACCGAGCCCTCAGTGCAGTGGGACACACGATACCCCTGAGCATCTCCCACCCCAGGAGGAAGAGTGAGCGTGGCGGGAAGGAGTCCTAAGTGCAGTGGATCCCATGTCTGTGTGCGCGGAGGAGCCGTGTTCTCCAGGACAACCAGCGTTAGGTTCTCAGGCGACAGGGCTAATACTGGAAAGGGGTCTGAGCACGGGGAACATCTCCTCGTAAAATGAAGCCAACTGGGTCTCCTCTTCAGCAGTCCAGGGCACAGAATGTGTGTCCAGTCTCTCTCCTCCCCAGACTGGAGGAAAGTATGTACATCAGTGTGCACCAGTGATGAGCCGCCGCCCCTCGGGCACCTAAGCAGGTGGGAACTGAGGGGCCGGCGCCTCATCAGCTGGGGAAGGGGAATGGGCCTCACAGAAGCCATAACAGGGTGAAGGAGCAAGGCTGCAGTCCACGGGGTGTGGGCAGGGCGGGCGGGCGGTCCCTAGGGCAGGGGGGGCCCATTGACACCCGGGTGGTAGAAGGCACAGTTGTTCTCATAGCGGCAGTTGCCCTTCATCATGAAATGTCGGCAGACAGGGCGGTTTGACATGTCTGTAGGAACACAGCAAAATGGTCAGACAGGAAACGGCCACGAGGTCAATGCCACCCCCACCCCGGCCACAGCGCTGGCAGCGTCTTCAGAACGGCCTCGCATCTTGGCATTTGGGGAAGAGCAGAGCGGAGGAACTGCCTCGTGTACCAGGAAGCCGAGGAGATGGCGACACCTCATGTGTTCTGCCCCTTGTCCACCTCCCCCCAGACTTGTGCTGGACACCAAAAGTCACGCAGGGGGCAGGGCGCGTCCTCACCTCCTCCGTGACTGTGGCCGCCATCATGCCCTCGGTGCCCCCCTCCCCCGTGGCCAGGACCATCATGGCCACGGTGTTCGTGAGGTGGAGGTCCTCGATGGTCATGGCTTCGGTGACCAGGGACATCATGTGGCCGATGGCCATGGGGTCCCCCGTGTCCAGGGCCTTCATGGGGGCGATGTCCACTGCCACCCATGCTCCCACCAGGGCCTTCATGGGGGCGATGTCCACTGCCACCACCAGGGCCTTCGTGGGGACGGTGTCCACTGCCCATTCCTCCACCAGGGCCTTCATGGGGGCGATGTCCACTGCCACTGCCAGGGCCTTCATGGGGACGATGTCCACTGCCACCACCCATGCCACCGCCAGGGCCTTCGTGAGGACGGTGTCCACTGCTGCTGCCCATGCCACCACCAGGGCCTTCGTGGGGACGATGTCCACTGCCACTACCCATACTCCCACCAGGGCCTTCGTGGGGACGGTGTCCGCCACTTCCAACCATGCCCCCGCCAGGGCCCCCTCGTCCATTGGGGGGTCCTCCTCCAGAACGACCTCCTCTGGCTCCTCGGAATGGAGGCGGCGGTGGCGGCTCGTTTCCTCCTCGGCCTCCTCGGCCTCTGTGATAAGGCCCAGGACCAGGTCCTGGACCACCCCGCATGGGGCCACCCCGCATGGGGTCACCTGGGCCATCCCAGAAGGGATCACCGCCTCGGGGAGGGGGCGGAGGCCCCAAGAGACGAGGGCCCACTGGTCCGCCAGGGCCTCCGTGAGGACCTGTTAGGGAAAACAGGACAGTCTGAGTGGATTGCCAGGTACAGTCAGCAGGCAAGGCCACCCGCCCCTCACTCACCACCTACCTGGCATGGGCCCCCCAGGCCCAGGGGGAAAGTGCTGCATGCCCTTGGGGCCCCCAGGGCCTCCTGGAGGGAAACCATTGGCTATTGGACCAGGACCAAGGAGTCCATGTGGCACTGTTCAGTAAAGAAAGGAGAGACAGTCAGCAAGAGGATTCTAGAAGGACGGCGTGGCATCCCGCATAGGTGAGCCCCATGGACCCCGTCAGACCAACCTGGCAGAGCAATGACCTCGGCCCATTCTTCCCCTCCCATTTCTTGCCTCGTGGCACCTCCCCTGTGCCCTTCAGCGCATGTGCAACCCTGCTTCCCCCAGGCCCCGGGGCCAGCCCCGAAGGTTACCCAGCATCTGCTTGAGCTTGTCGGAGTAGTCCGGCTGTTTCAGCAGTTCCTCCGAGGGGTGACTGTTTGGGCTGCCCTGTGAGGGTTAAGAGGCGAAGTCAGTAAAGCCGGGCTCGCAGCTGAAGAGACTGGGCTGCGAGCAGGAAGACTGGGGGAACGGGGAAGGACAGTGGGAGACGGATCAGAAGAGAACAGACGGGGAGGCTTCCTAGAGGCCCGAGCGGGGAGAGAGCCGTACCATGATGGAGGTAAGGATCTCCTGGACGTTGATGCCTCCTCCTCCAGGGCCTTGGGGGCTCTTCCCAGCACCCATGCTTCCCATA
Source organism: Graphiurus murinus (assembly GCA_004027655.1). Classification (NCBI taxonomy): domain Eukaryota; kingdom Metazoa; phylum Chordata; class Mammalia; order Rodentia; family Gliridae; genus Graphiurus; species Graphiurus murinus. Next base: position 5,808 of record PVLC010030811.1, read on the forward strand.
AGATTGGCCAGAACAGGGGGCAGCTTGGAGCCTCCTGCCCCGTCGGGGGAACCACCTGACCCCCCAGGCTCCAGGGTCTCAACAAATGGGGTCTCATCCATGGAACACTCCTAAGAAGAACAGAATAAAATCAGAATTAAGGAACGCAGAGATATCTTCCCACGGAAGACACACGGAAATCAACAAACGCTGCGACCTCTAATTTTACCACCACCGCCGCCACCGGCCACCCGCCGCCACCACCACCACGCGCTGCTGCCTCACTCACCTCGTCCAGCGGGATGAGTTTAGGGGGTATGGGCTCGTAGGGCTCAGGATCGGGCTCATGAGGACTACAGGAGTACCGCAGGTGACGGGAGAGAAGAAAAAGAACGACAGGTCCAATTGTTTACTCATGTCCTTGTAATTCTTTCTAGCTCCCGCCCACCTTTGCAGTACTGGGGATTGAACTCAGGGGCATTCTACCTCCAAGCTATACCTCCAGCCCTATTTTTCATTCTTTGTTTTGAAACAGGGTCTCACTAAGTTGCAGAGGGCCTCACTAAGTAGCTGAGGCTCCTTCGGTCTCAGCCTCCCAAGTACTGGGATTACAGGGGTGCATCACCACGCCCAGCTCCCCCACCCCCCAGGCCATGCTCCCTCGGGAGTGCCTCTGCTCACCTCTCCTTGTTCAGGAAGAGCTCCTGAAGGATGCCCTTCTCCCGCTCGGCCTGGATGTATCGCTCCTGGCTGTTGCTTCCAGGAGTGACAAGAGGCGAAGGCAGGACCAGGGGCCGGGGGCACACCCAGGGCACCTTCTCCTCCATGTTGTCATGGCTCAGACGCCGGGCTGTCTCAAATGCGTGTCGGTCTGACAGTATCTCTCTCTTCGCTGCTTCACCAAAGTCCTTGATCTTGTTTACATTTACTATTGGCACGGAAGAGAGCAAGAGAGTAAACACGACGAGTCCTTCTGAACTCTCCACACCCCCCTCACACAGAGGCTCAGCCCCTTACCGCGCTCGGTTTCATCCAGCTCAAAGTAGAAGTACTCTCTCAGCTTGCCCTCTTCCGGCCACGTCACCGTTTTCCTCTTCCTGCCCTTGCGGGTCAGCTGGCCGGGGTCTCCAGGGCTGTCTGCTGGCTTTGCATCCAGAGCTCCCGGCTCCAGGGAGGCTGCAAGCACAAGAGCTCTCAGATCCAGATCCTGCCTTTCCGAGCACCCCAAACCCAAGTCAGTCTGTGGATTACCTGTGTCCATGAGCTCCGGGACCTCCACAGGTGGCACCGGGGTGCCTGGGCGTTCTATGTCCATAGTCTCAGAAGGCGGGGCTGGTTCTGGGGAGGAAGGTTTGGCTGTACTTGGTTCTGTGCTCGTTTTCCCTTCAAAGGGGCTGGGCTATTATGAGAGAAAAAGAAGTTAAGGTGCTGTCAGGAAGCCACGCTCAAGGCAAGGCAGTTAGTCCAGGACCCAGGGCTAAGGCCCAACAGTCACTATGAGGAAGCTCCAGATTCTAACAGTCCCATCCCCCACCCGACCTCAGGACCAAACTCCTCTGCTGTCCTCCCAGCAACTCCTCCCGGCTGTGCCCTTCCATCTCCTAAACCCTGTGTACTGTGTCATGAAACTCTTTCTAGGGGCCTATACCTTGGCAGCAGTAGGTGACAGCACCTTCTTCTTCTTCTTAATTTTGATGCCTGGGACAGGGGCTGAATTGAGAGCATCCAAAAAGCCCAGGCCTTCCATAGCTACAAAAGAAAAGAGCACAGGATGAATCCCGAGACCACCTTCACAACCCTACTGGTGCAGATCCAGGCGGAAGATGGGCCAGTGGAGACGCTGCCTCAATTCAGGACACAGAACGCTCCAGGTGACCAGGAAGCACACGCAGGACACACACACAAGCTCCTGCCATCAACCCCTCTTTCTTTGGGCAAGCAAGCCAAGGGTCTGGACAGGAATTAGAGCGAGGGAACTAATGAAGTAAGGCCCAGGACAGATCATCCTGCGGGTGGCCATGACCCTGCCCAGGCACTGAACGGCACCTCTAACATCACTCCTAAGTAATTCTACGGAAGGGGAGTTCCCGAGGTGCAAGAATTAAAGGACACCAAGAAATCAAGGGCAAGTGAAGAAACCAATAAAAAAGGAGGGAGGAAAGAAAAGAAAAAAAAAAGAACCCTTCTCTCCCTGGACACTCATTCCCAGGAGCCGCCTCCCGATCCCAAGCCCATTCCCTGCTGGGCACTCACGCTGTGGCGGGATGATCTTCACTTTGATCTCTTTGGTGGCATTGGGCGTTGTATTGAGGGGCTTGTACTTCTTCTCTGCAGGGGGGGCAGTATCTCCCGGAGCAGCCACGGTGCTAGGAGAAGAGAACGGTCAGCACCTCGGACCCACCCCTCCCTTCTCGTGCACACCCACGGAGCCACCCCATTCAGACACCAACAGCAGGGCTGTACCTCTGGCGCTTGAGGGGGATGGGCTTAAGGTTGTACTTGTCGGACACCACCACTGCGCTGGCGTTCTTCTTCACGGGCACCAAAGACGGTGTCTCCAGCTCTAGGCCTTGGGGGCAAAGGCAGCTCGTCAATTCAACTTACCCTCTAGCCCTAAGCCCAGCCAGTCCTCCTGTCCCCTGCAGAAGCCCCAGCTTCTCCACTGGCCTTCCCTCCTCCACATCATAAACCCAAGTATTCCACCACAACACTCCGGCTGTGCGCGCGCCACGGCCTCCGAGCCCAACCGCGGCCTTACCAGTGGAGCGGAACTTGGCATGGCTGGGTGCTGTGGTTCGAAGGGACTTGGGCTTCTCCTTCTTCTTCTCGGGGGCCTCCTCAGCCCGGACCTCAGCCTTCACCTCCGTCAAAGGTCGCTCAGGAGGAGTAGCTCGACTCTTTCCCTCTTCTTTACGTTTCTTTTTATCTTTCTCTGTTGGAGAAGAACAAAGCAGAAAAGAATTTCACTTAGATAGAAAGACTGTCAGAGGCGAAGCAGACAGGGGGCACCCGACGGCCAGAACCTAGTGGGAAGGAAAGAAATACAAGGGATAAAGGACTAAGGAGCTTACCTGCAGGCTGGGTACTACTCTGGGAGCGGATGACAGCCATCCAGTCGCTGACAAGGACTGAGGCCAACTTCCGGAGCTCTGCAGGTGAGAGAAAAGAAAATAAATAATTTAGCAATAATTTAATAATTTACCCAGTAACAGAAAATGGTAGGTTTGAAAAAATACCGTGAAACTCCACTTACAGGTTCATTTAATATAATATTGTTGGAGACCACTAACACTTCATTTTTCCAGTCTCACAACTGGCAATTTCTGTCCTTAAGGCAATGTGAACCTCGTAAATTTCCCAAAAACCCCTTTGAAGCGACTGATACCATGAACCAGTGAGATTTCATTATAGTCAAGAGGGATATGAAACTTTCACTATCTAAAGAAATCCTAAGTCATTACATCTATATTCACAGAAGGCAGCACTATTAAGCCAGCTGGAAACAGAGAATATGTCTTGTAAAGAGGAAACAAAAGACAATGATTTAATGAGATCCCCTGAGCTACATGTTATACTACAAATTATTACTAAAGATACTCTGACATATCACAAAAATAGTAAAATACCAATATCCAAAAGAACCTAAAAGCTAAGAGTTAATTCAAATAAAGAAGATGGAGCCAGCATGGTGGTGTATGCCATAACAGGCAGGAGGATAAAGTTCAAGGCCAGCATGAGCAACTCAGCCTGTCTCAAAAAAAAAAAAGAAGGCCAAGGATGTAGCTCAAGAGTTAAAGAGTGTCCCTGAGGCTCAATGCCCAGCACCACAAGGGGAAAAAGGGTGGAAGGGCTGGAGGTGCAGCTCTGTGGCAGAGCACTTGCCCAGCACTTCCAAAGCCCTGGGTTCGATCACAGCACCATGGGGTGGGGGGTAGTTACAGGGAAGTAATGGGACAAGGCCCACGGCAGGGTGAGGGGCCAGCTGCCTACCTTCATCCTCACTTGACTTGCTCAGTTGCTTCACCAGTTTGGCAGTGTTGTTCTGTAAGAGATGGGAGCAGCAGAAAGGTAAATGGCAGGAAGAAAATAAGCTCACCCAGAATTAACACCCCCACAAACTCATTCACAATCTCTCGCTTTCTTTCTTTCTGTGTGTGTGTGTGGGGGGGGGTGGTACTGGAGATTGAACCCAGGGGCATTTTACCTCTGATCTACACTCCCAACCCGATTTTATTCATGTGGAAACAGGGTCTTACTAAGTTGCAGAGGGCCTCACTAAGTAGCTGAGGCTGGCTGCAAACCTGAGATCATCCTGTCTCAGCCTCCCAAGCACTGGGATCACAAGCATGTGCCACCACGCCGGGCATTTGCAATTTCTTAATGATCCCTTAACCTATCAATATAGATAAACTTAAACCAAGTCTTCGGATTCCAAATTCCTTTTTTTTTTTTTTTTAACCATTCTACCTCACAGGCCCCAGACAGCAGACACAAGAAGCGGGGTTGTAAGGACGGAAGGTACCTGCTTGAGATGGTCCACAGTGAGTGGCAGGTGCTGCAGGGTCAGGAGAATCTGCTGGAGGAGGGGAACGTTGTTGGTCGTCTTTGAGTACGTCAGCCAATTGTTAAGAAGCTTATAGCCACCAACATCAATAAACCTGCAGGCAGGTGGGGACAGCATCTGTAACGCGCTTCCTGGATTTCAGAGCCACCACGTCGCACCCTCCGGGTCTTCTCGCTGCACCTCCCCATTCCCGCCACCCACATCCCCACTTACTTGACCAGAATTTCTGACGACCGGGTCTGCAGAAGAATGTTCAAGTAAGTACATCGGCTCACCATCTTTCGAGCTTCTTTCATCAAGCTGCAGGAGATGAGATGAAGTTAGAAAGGGAGCAGTCTCCTGCCACTGCAGAAGAGTCTCATCTGTGGACTGCCTAGAGACCGCCAATGCCTGGGGCGCTGCCTGTGAGGAGGAGGTGCAGGCCTCTAGGAGGCTGAGCTGGATCAGGAGTGACAGGGAACACACAGGCGGCTCTGAATTCCCTGACCAGGGAGGGGACCATCCCTTCCCTCACACAAGTAGAGTCCCACCCTCTTCTCGACCATTTCTTCCTATCATGTTCAATACTTGCTTAGTTACTTGCTTTTTCCCCGGAAAACCTTAGAATATTTGACAGAAAATGACATCTTGGATAGGTGAAACATGACTTGAAAAACCCAAAGTTTTGTCACCAGGCTCCCTGTTCTTATTCCAAACTGACTCCCTGGGGACTGTTCAAATTGCCAGCTTCCATTATGGTCAGAAACCAAGGGATTATTGGATTTCTAATCTCTTTCCACTTTCTTCTTCAGGACACCAGGCTCTGCTGCCTCTGTGGCCACCTTAGAACACACAGTATCCTCTACCCCAATGAATGCAAAGAAAGGTAGACTCACCTGAAGATCTTGGAAATCCCATCCACACTCTTTACTTCCCCATCTCGGTTGAGGAAGCTATCCAGGCCCTTGAGAAGCTCTTTGGGATCTATGGGACCTGAACCCATGATTGTGGTTTCTGAGAACAAAACAAACCCACAGTGTAAATGGGTGGCAGTATGCCCTCTAATAAATTTCATCTCTGTATTTAACAAAACATAGTGATTAATTATTTGATCTACTTTCAACCACCATATTTTTTAGGTAAGTAAAATCAACAGACCATAGTCACTGAGAAAATAGCCCTGGCAAGTTAAGCATGGGGTTAATACATGACTGAATGAGAAGGTAACCAGAATGGAGGGCGAGGCAGCCCGCCGGCCTCACTCCTCGACCCACCCTTCCTAGGACAGCTGGACTTCCCTATATTGGACCAGAGGTAAGAACCAAGTTCCAGTAGCAAGACGCTTAACTTTGCAAGGCATTTATCTTTTCTTACAGTTAGCCCCCACTCTTGGTTGCTGGCAAATTTGGCTTGAAAATAAGCCCACAGCTTGATAAGAACTGGGCCAATCTTCGGTGTTTGGGCTATATCTTTTAAGAGTAAATTCCCTTTTATCTTGGCCCTTTAAAAGTCATCATTACCACAAGTGGCGTATCTGTCAGCTGAAGTGACATGTGATAAAGACGACAAAGAGTGGGCTCCCCAGGTGATCTGGGGTAGCACCTAGAAGCCGGACAAATGGACACAAAGGAAATCAAGCACCTCCTAAACCTTAAACATACTCACTGACCAAACAATATTTGTTTTTATTGTTTCAAAATTAAAGAAAAACCTGGTTTGTGGGTTCTAAAGCAGAGGCAAAATCTGACCCTCTACCTCTCAAAAATCACAGCAGTCCCGGATCTCTAAGAAAAGCCTAAAAGTAAAACTCATGGAACCAACAAAGTTGGAACAAAAGTAAAGGCTGGAAAAGTAACACTAAATTTTAAGCAGCTACTTTAGAACAGGTTGTGAAAAGGAGTTAATTAAAAAGCTAAACTCCTTTCATGAAAGGGATAGAAGTGTGAAGCAACTTCTGGGCCAGAAGCAAAGTTTCAGAGTACTGCTGTGCCTGGGATTCTTATCCACACCACCTGTCAACATTGGCGTCAACACCTGCATTTGGGTGACAATGCCAACAATGGGTGGGAAGGCGGCAAGATGGTGACCTCCTCCAGCCTGCAATCTCCTGTAGGATTGTCTCCATCTATCAGAGATCAGAGGCAGCCAGCAGAGGGGTGGAAAACAAGTATTTTAAAAGATGACTAGTTTTTGCAGAAAACAGGTTTCTTGTAAGATAACGCAAATTAGTTCAATTTATTCTCAAATCAAAAAAAAAAAAAAAGTGTAACAATCTCAATCTTTAGGAAGTCAAGTTTCTGAGACAGGAGGATCACAGGTTCCTGGCCAGTCTCAGCTAGTGAGGCCCTCCGCAACTTAGTGAGACTGTTTCAAAATAAAGAATATAAAATAGGGCTGGGGGTGTAGCTCAGAGGAAGAATGCCCCTGGGTTCAATCCCCCATACTGCAAAAAAAAAAAAAAAGATAATAATAATAATAATAATAATAATAATAATAATAATGAGCCGGGTGTAATCCTAGCATTTGGGAGGCTGAGACCAGAGGATCCGGGTTCTCGGCCAGCCTCAGCTACTTAGTGAAGCACTCCGCAACTTAGTGAGACCATGTTTCAAAATAAAGAATAAAAAAACAAGCCGGGCGTGGTGGTGCACGCTTGTAATCCCAGCATTCGGGGGGAGGCTGAGACCGGAGGATCCGGGTTCAAGGCCAGCCTCAGCTACATAGTGAGGCACTCCGCAACTTAGTGAGACTCGGTTTCAAAATAAAGAATAAAAAATAGGGCTGGGGGTGTAGCTCAGAGGTAGAACGCCCTGAGTTCAATCCCCAGTACCGCAAAATAAATAAATAAATTAATAATAATAATAATAAATTAATTTTAAAAAGTCAATTTCTAAATGTGTAGGTCCTAACAACCCAAAAAAGCAGCCGCAGCAGGGAGGCTGCGGCCCAGCTGGGGAAGGGGCAAGCAGTGCACGCTGGGTTCTGGAGCTGGTCACCTGGGCGCTGAACACAGGGAGAGGCATGGAGAGGAAAGCAGAGGTGAACAAAGCCGGGTTAACTGTGCTGTCACTGCTACCCCGGAACCTCCACAAGGCGGAACCTGAGGTCAGAGGAAAAACATTCAAGCGGAATACTGGAAAAGATTACAAGTTCATGGGCCAAATCAGCTGAAGCATGGCAATTCCTACAGACACACACACAGGGACAAAGGGTTCTTCCCAAGTAGTAAGACATAGAGAGATACATGTAACAACAGACTTCCTGTACGTTGGAGCCTGGAAAAGCAATGGATGGATCCAAATACATAAACAACCAAGAGACTAAGAAATTTTAAAAAGATGTTCTATACATACACGTACACCTATCATTAGACCCCAAACCAAAATATATGTAACTTAACAAAGAGCCTTGAAGCCAACATCACTTTAAACCAGTCCCGTGAACATAGCTGACGCCTTTGATTCAAACCCAAAGTGGACACTGGGGAGCTCCCTCTGCGTTTCTAACTACACCCTAAGCTAACAGGCCTGCTGCTCCTGCTTCCTCCAGGAACTCAGAAGAAAATCTCATCTGAGCCCAAATGTTCCTTCACTCAAGAGGAAGATTAGAGAACAGCCATTGAGAGGAAAAAGGATTAAGGCGTACAAAGCAAAACTGTGTCCAGTGTTCTCTGCTGGAAATAGGACTCAGATCCTTTTTAATTCCCATTTGTACAAGCTTGTATAAACAAGCAAGGATGCTAGGAGATAAAACACAAATGTTAGAATATTTGTTTTCCACTATTTGTATTTTGGAAACAGTCTCGTGAGCACCAATCATGTGAAAAATGTTAAGTGAATTTTCTCATGGTGGCTTTCCTTCAGGCAGTTTTTTATTCATTTAAAATTAAGGATCCAAGTGTCTTACAACCCGGTTCCCTTAGTTTGAAGTCAGCACATTTTGAAAGCAGTTCTGAAGCATTCAAGTGAGAGAAATGGAGAGCCCAGTATTCCTGGCACAGGCCTATAGTGGAGAAGGCAACTGAGCTGACCAGGGAAGTCAGGGGCAGTGACCAAGTGTTATTACACTACCTACTCATGATTTGGGTCTGGAATCAAAACTCGAGAAGCTTTCTGGGTGCAGGAATAATCTAGGACACAATTAGGTTTTCTGTTAATGAGCTAAAGTTCCTAAAGGCTGCATACATTAGTGGAGATTGGAAAGCAACCCCCTGGCCCACCTCCACCTTGTCCTAAGCTGGGCTTTCTTCCTCGAGGATGCTGCAGTGGTGCAAGGCACTAGAGACTTTTCTTAAAAGTTCTTGCTCTTGCCTCCAAATACCTGTGGGTTACTGAATATGTGGAAAAGTATCTTGGCTAGTTATTCCACACCCATCACAAGTGAAACAGAATTGAATTGGTTCAGGAAAAAATTCTATGCAAGCCAGAGCAGTTGCCTTCTAACTGGAAGACAGGAAATACACATTTACCTTAGAGGCTTTAGTACTTCTAGCAATAAAAATGAAGTCTCAGCTGGGCGTGGTGGTACATGCCTATAATCCCAGTACTTGGGAGGCTGAGATAAGAGGATTGCAGGTTCTCAGCAACTTTAGTGAGACTGTTTTCAAATAATAAAATTGGCCTGGGGATGTAGCTTGGAGGTAGAATGCTCCTGGGTTCAACCTCCAGCACCCCACACACACCAAAAAAAAAAAAAAAAAAAAAGTTCCCTTTCCTTGGTATGTTAGGTATTTTCTGATTCAATAGTGGACTGAATTATGTCTCAGGTGATTCACAAGGTCCTGTCTTTCCTCAAAGTGTTAAGCCCTTCAGTCATGTACATGGGCTTATTTCCCTTTCAATAAATATGCAAAATCATATACAGCATTCCCACCCCTTAGGAAAGGATCCCAGAACAGAACTCTGGTCGCAAACTCTAAGGATCAAGTTCTCCGAGGTTCTCTGGATGCTCTTTCCCTAGTAGACCTTGCTTCCCATCTCCCATGTTAAGGAAGATCTTCTTTATTAATCCCCTGCTCACTAGAGATCAGGAACCCCAGTGGGTGGAATGTTCAGCTGCAGAGGCACATGGCAAACTGCTTAAAAAGATAAAAAAAAAAAAAAAAGACTTGTGGTCAATAGACATGTGGAAGAGCCCCTCCCATCCAATCCAGAAGTTAAGTAATCTGAGAATCTGTACCCGGCAGAAAATTAGCCCTAGGTCTCCCCCAAGTCACTACAGGACAGTTGTCCTAAGTGGCTTTCCAAATCTGCCTAGAACCTTCACGCTTCATTACAGGACTTTAAAAAATGAAAGGTATACGGGGAAGTTGCCAAAGATTTTGACTTTGCAAAAGCTGAGGGAAGAGGGATCAGAAAAGCCAGACACCCAAGACCACCCTCAGATAGTGCATGGCTTTTCTACGTGCACCACTCCAACAGCCCTGTACAAGTAGAAAAATGAAGGACGTTATTTTTTCATTAATGCTTTTAAAGAATTTCTTTTAGAAGGGAAGGAAAAAGAAATTCAAAGAAAGGTGGCTCTTTGGAAAAAAGAAATGAAGGTTGTGAAATGTAATACCAGAAATGTTTTGCTTACCAGAAACCGTAGCTTGATTCCCCCTGCCTTGAGCTTACAACTGCTGCTTCCTTTCCTAAAGATTCACTTCTCATCCTAGCACCAATGTACAGGAGCTAAGTAACTGGAGAACGTGATACAGCACTAAATACAAAGAGTTTATCCCCAAACTCAGAGGTGGGAGTCAGGGGGACTTAGATTTAGAAGAAAAGGCCTGAAAGTACCCACCCTCTTCCAGATTTTCATTAGAGTAACCAAAGCAGGAGGCCCAAGGACTGGTCCTGAGTAGAAATGTCATTAGGCCCCAGTGTCTACTCAAGTTACAAGCCTTGCGTCTCCCGGAACACACATATATACAAACACTGGTGCTCTCACGCACAACCCACCCCCAACCCCCCAGGCTGAAAGCACAGTTGGGCTTTGACTGGGTTTTCACCACTGGCAATTTGTAGCAGGGTAAATTTCCAAGCAGTTGTGATGAATGGAGGAAGGTGGAAATAAAAGCAACAGGCTGGTCGTTAAATATTAAAAACTAGAGCTACCCAAGGAGATGGAAAGCCTGGGCACCTACTTCCTGTAAGCTCTTATCCCCTAAGATAAATGCTTTAAAGGATTTTGTCTAAAGGAAAGTGTCTTCACCTAGCAGGGATGTGCTGGGGCGTCCAGGACAGGAATCCACACAGGGGTGGAGTTTCCAGAGGGTGGAGAGAGGACGCTGATTACATCACCTTTCACTGCTGCTCCTCCCCCTCCCCCAAGCTTCTAGGGCGGCCCTAAGCTCTGCATGCGGAGAGGAGAAAAACAACCGAGGAGGAAGGACGCCATTTTGTAATGGAGAAGAGGGCTCAAAAATTAAATGCCACTCCGCCACTGATACCGGTAGCTACAGCTACACTATAAAATACTCTTTTAAGGAGAAAAAAAAAAAAACCTCCCAAAACCCAGAAGGCAGCCCCCATCCTGTATATCTGACGTATTTTGAATCGGTAAGAGCGTAGTAAAAATAAAAGCAATTAAAATATTTAAAAGAACCATTTTCTGCGGGGAAGAATTGAATTTGCAACTGAAGTCCAATTTGCTACCACCGACCCCCTCCCATCCTCCCTATAAAGGGAAAGGGGGAGGACTTGGACCCCTCTCAACAAATAGGATTGAGGCGGGAGGACAGGAGAAAAATGGGTCAAGACACAACCTGCAACGCCGCTTGGAAGACAAAAGGACAAGGAAAGTCGCCATATTGAAGCAGGGAAGAAAAAAAAATTCCTTTTAACGACACAAATCTTTTAGAAAGCTATCATTCAATTGCACTAAATGGCTCTTAATATTATACTCCTGAATTCCACATTACCCAACCTTTCCGCCCTCTATTTTAACTGTATCCCCCCACCAATAAGTATCAAGTTAAAATGTTAATCACTCTTTCGCTTTTAAATAACCTATGCAATCTCCAACAATTACAAGACATTTTTCTAAGCTCCCCATTATCTTGTATGTACTGGTACTAAGATTATATTTTGCCCTAAATTAAGTGTCTTGCAATCTTTATTCCTAGATTGCCACCTATTTTAACCATACAATATATCCCAAGCAAATTACATTAAAATTGAGAGGATTAATCATTTAGCCATAGCTAATACTTTTCTGCCCATCTCCTTACCCTGCAATCTTTATGTACAGATTGCTTATTAATCTGGCAAATTGAAAGGCGCCCTGCTTGTCTCACACACAAAGAAGTGGGACTTTTGGGCCACAAGATCCACCGTCTTTTGTATGTGAGCTCATTAACCCTTTTGAAGACTGCTAACCAGAGGAAGGTAACAATTCCTCCTTATAAAAAGCAAACATATGCTTCGGCAGTCTGGAAATTGACTGGATTACCAAGGGTTAACCATCAAAATCCTCACTTGCTGGCCCTCCCTCCACCCTCTCCTCGCCTGCAGCAGGGCAGGGAAGAGGTAGGTGTAGGGGAGAGAGAACAAGACTGTTTTAGACCCAAAGGCCCTTTATAATGGAGATTAAGTGACCGCGTTGGTCCTTCTCCAGCTCTATATTTGTTCTATGGTCTCATTTCTTCCTCTCATTATTTTTGGTTTCACAACGGGAAACGTTGATTTCTTGTTGCAAGGCTGGTTTTTGAAAATTCGACACTTACTATCCAATTTTTTTGCGACGTCAGCACCTCGGGCTCAGGGGGGAGGGGGTGAAATTTTGGAGGAAAAAAAATAAAACAACCAACCAGGACCCAAAACTCAATTATTTGGGGGGCCTCATTGGATCAAAAAGTCTCTTAAAAAATAAAGGCCAACTCAGTATTCATCTCCCCCCCCCAACCGACTCCATGTAGGGAGGGGGATCGTAGAAAAAAATTCTGAGTGGTTTAAAAAAGTAAACGCTGGATGAGTGAAATTGGGTGGGTTTGGGAAGGGAGGGTGGTTGATTATTTTTCAAGTTATGTGGTGACGGTCCTTCGGCCACAGATTTCAAGTCCCAAGCAGCGTGGGCTGGTGGGGTGGGCAAGATGGGTGGGAAGGGGCTGAAGACACAAGTGGTTGGGCTGGTGGCTGCTCTTTTCCCTTTCCCCCCTCTCTCGGGATCCTTTCAAGGGCTTAGATGGTTGCTGCGGCTTGTTTCTGTTTCCTCGTGGCCGGCCTGTCTTTCTCCGAGAAAATTCAAACCTGGGATAAAAGGAACACAAGGGAGAAAGATATAATCAGTACGGGTCGCTTTAAAACACCCCAAAATACCATCTTTGTCGTCCCAAAACGCCCTTCCACGCCCCACCCGAGCAGAGCCGCCGTATAAGCAGCGGCTCCCAACCAAATCCACGCCTAATCCGCCTTCGCAGGCCAACGCGTTCGGCGAAAATTTAACCTCTAAACGACAGCACCGACAAACTTACCTCTAAACGAACCCCAGAATGGCGGCTGCCGGCTCGGGCGGAGTCTTTTATACCAGGACGCCGCCCAACGCGCCCAAACGTGCTAGTGAAACGCCCTTGTCGCGAGACATTGTGCGCGAGGCGTGAACGCATTGGTCAACCCGAAAGGCAACTCGCGCGCTGATTGGCTAGTTTGCCTTCGCCTTCGCGCAGCCCCTCCCCCGATATCCTCTTCCGCCTCCTTCCTGTCCCCAGTCCCGGACGCGTGACCAGAAACCCTAGCGCCACCCTTTCCTCTGCTCCCACCACTTCCGCCCTGGCGAATATTTCTCACCCGGGGTTGGTCGAAACGAACAGGCGCATGCGCACTGAGAGGCTCGCAGTCAAAATCGCTTTCGAAATTACTTCCAACGCACACTCTACGTATAGAATCTAATAGTCTTAGGGACTGGTCTAGAAGAAAAGCAATTTTGCGGCCTAAGTCGATTGTGACGCAGTTCAAATTAGCTTCTCCCCGCCCCGGCGGCCCCCCTCTTTACGCTTCCGTCCTGACGCAAGCACGCGGCCTCCTTCCGCACTGCGGGCTCGTCCTTTGCCC
>PVLC010030812.1:0-19239 GCA_004027655.1 Graphiurus murinus
GATGTCCCCATCCGTATCTAGGGGGTGAAAAGCCCTCATGGCACTGCTCCTGCCCCAAGACATTGGGAGGCCTCTGCCCCGGGGTATAGCTGTTACACAGCCGTTGTTGTTGTTATTTATTATTTAAGCACCTCTTCTTGACTGAGCAGCGACCTGGGGTGCAGTATCACCTTGGGCTGTGGGTCCCCTTTCTTCTCTGTCCCCTGCTGTCACCTGTGTGTAGTTAACACCTGCTGCTGGGGACACTGGGCTAGATTCTTCACATGAGTTAGTCTCCTGTGAGAAGAACTTTCTTGGAATCCTCAGGGAAACTCTTCCCTGTCTCATGGCCTCCCGCAGCGCTCATTTCTGTCAGTGTGGGGTGCATGGCCCCCTCTCCCACCCTCTCCCACCCTCTCCCTCTGTCCCTCTCCCTCCCCCAACTCTCTGATCAGGGCCAGGCCTGGGGCGGATCCTCACCCTCACTCCTGTGGTGCCTGGCACTCAGATCTCAGGAAACATTGGAGTAACTACAGAGGAATTTTGAATCTAGATCTCAGGAGCCTCTTATCTCATTCCCATTTCCTGGCCCTGCTTGGGCTGCTGGGTGCCCATACCTCCTGCTCTGGGGGCAGATATATGGGGACAGTAGAAGGATTTTCCAGGGTGGGAGGGACTTGAGGCTGTGACCTGGTTGCAGAAGCAAGGATGTGCATTCTGGTCAAAAGGGGGCAGGAATCAGTCCCCAGGAACGATGTGGCCACAGGATCTGAAAGGGAGGCTGGAAGGGCATGAGAGTGAACGAGGATTTGAGGGAGCGTGTGTACGCATGCACAATGCCTGGGTGGGAAAGTGTATGCCTAGGAGTGGGCATGGCAGGAACTGCCATTATTCATCTGGATTGTCAGTGTGTCTTTGGAGGACTTTAGGTTTGAGTTCTGAAAATCCACCAGCATCAGCCAGACTCCCTCCCTGGGCTTGGCCTGGGAGGCACCTCCCTCCTCCAGGTACATCTGGACACCACCCACACCCAGGTGCAGTCCCCTGTGGCCACTGAGGGGAGCCCTCAGCCCTTTCCATCCTAGAGCCAGGTTTTATGGGAGAGCTGGAGCCAGGAACTGCACACTGATTAAAAAAAAAAAATGGTGTTTTCATTCTGGGGGTGTTAATTAATGCAGATTAGATTTCAACTGTGTGGGCCTTTTGTTGCAGGAGCCTTTCTAATCAAGGTGGTTTCAATACCACTGTGGTTTCACTGAGCCAGTTCAGGTTCATTACTTTGCTCTGTTACTTGCCTGAGTATTCAGACCTGATGTTATTTCTTATAGTCCTTCTGGGTCCAGTCTTTCAAACTTGGTTTACTACTGGCCTGACATCTCCCTCAGACATCACCCTTGTAAGGTGCTAACCATGGAAAAAAGATAACCCAACCAAGTAGGCACATTTCTTGGCTTCATGAATTTTTATTAAACATTTACAAACATGTTTTCTATAGATTTCTGAGATAATTCGGCTTTGGGTTTTCTTTTCAGTTGCCATGTTTATTAATAATTCCATCAGTTCTCACTGTGTGGAGAGACACTGGACATGAATCAGATGGTGGCGTCATGGAAGCCAAGTTGAAAGTATGACAGGGTGCTGTGGCCAGTGGCCAGACACCGAGTGTGAACATGAGGAGCTCCCTGCTCTGGACAAGGGTCTGGATCCTCCCACCCAGCCTGGCCTCTTCCATTTTGTAGCAGCTGTTACTTATTCTGACTTAGCACATTCATCTTTTCTTTTCAATATTCTTTCTCTGGCTATATCTGTTATGTAATTTAGGAATTAACAAAGAAGAAAAAAGTCATCCACAAACCTACTATCCCAAGATAATGATAGCTAAGATACTAGCATATTTCCTTCTAGATTTTTTATTTTTTATTTTTTTTCGGTACTGGGGATTGAACTCAGGGGCATTCTACCTCCAGCTATACCCCCATCCCTATTTTGTGTTCTTTATTTTGAAACTGGGTCTCGCTGTTTCCGAGTGCCTCTCTAGGTAGCTGAGGCTGGCCTCGAACCTGGATCCTCCGGTCTCAGCCTCCCAAATGCTGGGATTACAAGCGTGCGCCACCACGCCCAGCTCTAGATTTTTTAAAAATGAGGCATTTAATATATTATTGAGTTTTCAAACTATCCATACATATGCCTGTCTTGCACTTGCAGAATAGTTATTTCTTTTTCTTATTACAGAAATAATGCATATTTGGCTGTAGAAAATTTAGAAAACACAGAGGAGAGGCACAGAGATGAAAAGTAAAAGTTCCACTGATTATTCATCCATCTAGAGATAACTACTCTTTGTGGCTTATTTGCATGTTTATACTGCCAGTCTTTCTTTTCTCCTGCATAGATGCACACTTTCATTGTAAATTGAGTCCATCCATATACAGACATTCTTTTCTTCCCTTTTTACTTAAAAATATCTGATAATGTTGTTTTAGGATATGAAGTTTTCTTTTGAGACATGATCTTCAAAAAGTAACTTAGCTAGCTGTGTGTGTGGGCACACACTTGTAATCCCAATACTTGGGAAGTTGAGACAGGAAGATCACGTGTTTGTGGCTAGCCTCAGCAACTTAGTGAGGCCTTCTACAACTTAGTGAGACCCTATTTCAAAATAAAGAATAAAATAGGGCTGAGTGTGAGGCTCAGAGGTAGAATGCCCCTGGGTTCAATCCCCAGTACCACAATAACAAAACAAAACTTATTGCTAGGCATTGTGGTACACACCCATAATCCTAGTATTTGGGAGGCTAAGACAGGAGGATTTCAAGTTCAAGGCTAGCACATGGTAACTTAACAAGACTTTCACAATAAAAAGAGCTAGGAGTGTAGCTCAGTGGTAGAGTGCCCCTGGGTTCAACCCCAGCACCCCGCTCCCCCCCATACTTATTGAAGTAAAATTAATGTAGAATAAAATGTACCATTTTAAAGTGAATACCAGTGGCATTTAGTACGTTCAGTGTTGTATAATAACTACCACCTCTATTAGTTCTGAAACATTTCCCTCCCTCCAAAGTGAAATTCTTTTTCTGTTAAACAGTTTTCCCCATCTCTCCCAGTTTCTGGCCACTGTTAATCTGCATTCTTTCTCTGTAGATTTATCTATTGTGAATACTTCATATTAATGGACTCACTCATAAGATGTGATTTAGCCGAGCGTGGTGGCGCATGCTTGTAATCCCAGCATTCGGGAGGCTGAGACCGGAGGATCCGGGTTCGTGGCCAGCCTCAGCTACCTAGTGAGGCCCTCCGCAACTTAGTGAGACTCAGTTTCAAAATAAAGAATTAAAAAATAGGGCTGGGGGTATAGCTCGGAGGTAGAATGCCTCTGAGTTCAATCCCCAGTACCGCAAAAAAAAAAAAAAAAGATGTGATTTTTAAATGGCTGCATGATATGCTTTTATTAATCTATTTGAACAGGTTCAGATCTTTAGCTTAAGATTCCACTGTCATGGAGCTGGGGTTAATTTACCTAACCAATCTCTTATTTTTGGACCAAGATTGTTTCCAGTTTTTACATGTTTATAAGTAATAATGTGTTAAAAACACCTTTGTGCCTACACCTCTTTTTTGTATCACAGATTAAGTATGAAAGTGCTCATGAAGTAATCTCTTTCTCGTTTGAATGAAAGACTTGCTTCTAACCTTCGGGCTCCTTGTTGCTGGTTTGAAAATCTTATCTTGTCCATCAAAGCAAATCCTTTGGATGACTAATGCTACCTAAGACCATGAAGGGTTTTTTTTGTTTTGTTTTTTTTCTTCACATTACACAAAGGTGGCACTTAAATCTGCCTCTTCCTGGAGTTGCCTGTCTTGATTGAATCTTTCTGTACTTCAAGGGCAGCATAGCTTTTCCACAGAGCTGGCCAGGGCTGCTTCCTGTCTCTCACCCAAGTGAGGTAAGTGCCGGTGTGAGGCTGGCTGAGGTGCCCTGTGGTGTGGAAAGACTGTGGATTAGGGGCGCAGCCAGGAGTAGGCTTCAGACCTCCCACAGAAATCCAAGACTGATAATCCTTTCTCCATGTCCGAGGCCTGGGTTAGATGTAGTTAAAATATCAGCTATCTTTGAATCTTCCTGCTGCATTGTGAGTATGGGACCATTGAAGGGTAGTCAGCTGATTCCTTGGATGGGTAGAGGGAACCACAGAACCATCTAACAAGAGGAGTGGTGGAAGCAGGGCAGGTGTCTAATCTTTGCTGTGTAACTTTAGCCAAGGCAACTCTCCTCTCTGGGAATCAGTGCTCTGCACTCCAGGTGGATGTTAATGTGCCCTCAGGAATTACTGCCCCCTGTCAACTTACACATGCTCTGCCATCATTAGGCTGAGTCCTCCCTCTAAGCCTAACACCCTGCCAGGTACAGAGAGAACACTCACTCTTCTGAGCAGCTCTATTATGACAATAGAATACACCTGTTTGCCTGGTTCCTTTGTCCAACAAACAAACACTCAAACCTGTATTTCTATAAATTAGATAACTAGATAGCTGGATATCGTTCCTCAATGCTCCCTGCTTTGTAAGAGGCTGTGTATGGTCTTTAGATGAGGCTGTATATGGTCTCTAGACTCTCCCCTTGTCTACATGACTAGGTCTCTAATCATAGCCAGTCATTTTATATCCCTTGTGTGGTTTTACTATGCTGGCCTTAATTTTATATAACCCCAAATAGTCAAAATCCCATTCTTCGCTGGGCAGGATAGCAAATGCCTATAATCTAAATACTTAGGAGGCTGAGATAGGAGGATTGCAGTTCGAGGCCAGCCTCAGCAATTTAGTGAGGCCCTCAATAACTTACAGAAACCCCATTTCAAAATAAAATAGGTCTGAGGATATAGCTTAGAGTTCATAGACTGCCCTGCGATTTGATCCCCAGTACCAAAAAACAAACACAAACACAAAAACAAAAAAACCTCCCATCTTCCCCTCACCATTCTGGGTCTTTCTGGGGTGGGGGAGAGACTATACTGTTCTCCTATTATGTACTTCCGGCTCATGTTTGCTATAGCCTTGGGACCCCCCACCCCTCCCAATCTAGAAATCTTTCTAGGATAGTAATTTTCTTTAAGCTTCATTAATTCTGAGCTCACGTGTGTGTATCATCTTTCTGTTACACTGAAGGCACCTTGACTTAACTAGTTCAAACACTAACCAAACCTTTTCTGATGCTAGGCACTATATTAATGCTGAGGAATCAAGAATGAGTAAGTTAAAGTCCTTCAAGGTGCCCCAGTCCAATGGGGACAAGAAGATTTGTAAAACAATGTAGGGTAGCAGATGTTACCTGAGGATTTATATAGAAGGCTATAGGAACACAGATTGGGGCATCCATTCCCTGGGCTATGGAAAAGGGAATGCTCAAGAGGAAGCAGTATTTGAACTGAGCCATGAAGAATGAGTGGAAAGTTGCCATATGGATGGGGAGCAGAAGAGTGTTGTAGGAAAAAAATCATTCATTCATTCATCCATTCATCCATTCATCCATTCATCCATTCATCCATCCATCCATCCAGCAAGTCTCTCTTGTTATCCTGCTACAGCCTAGACTTCATGGTTTATTAGGAACTTAGGTTTTCTGTTTTGTAGGATGCCTAGAGTAGTGCTTTGTATTTAAAAGTTGTTTGGGAAATATTAGAGTAAATTTAAAAATCTATGAGATAAGCAAGGGAAGCAGACTTTGTAGAAATGGCTTCAAATGAAACATTATATATGCAAATAAAGCATGATAATGGTTAGGTGTGTGTTTAATATATGATTTTTTTCTTGCAGTATTGGGGATTGAACCCAGGGGTGCTCTACCACTAAGCTACATTTCCAGCCTTTTCTAATTTTGATTTTGAGATAGGGTCTCTCTATGTTGCTGAGGCTGGCCTTGAACTTGCAATAATCCTGCCTCAGCCACCCAATTAGCAGAGATTACAAATATATAACTTTTGTTGTCAGTTATTTTATTTTATCCTCTCCAAATAAAAATTTGGGGGGAGGATTTTTGTGACCTTTCAAATAACTGCAGCATTCTGTATTATTAGTTCTTTATTCCTTGCTACAATGGTTCTGGATAGAGAAAGCTTATAATGATAATTTTATTTAATGATTTTTTTGTTATTGTTTAACAAAATATATAATACCAGAAACTGTACAAATCATTCTTTTTTTCTGGTACTGGAGATTAAACACAGGGGCATTCAAGCCCCAAGCTACACCCCTAGTCCTTTTATTTTTTGTTTTGAAACAGAATATCACTAGGTTGCTGAGACTCACTAAGTTGCTAAGGCTGGTCTCAAACCTGTGATCCTCCTATCTCAGTCTCCCAAGTACTGGGATTACAGGCATGTACCACCACACCCAGCTACACATTCCTCTTAACTTGTGGAGTTCCATCTGTGTTTGTATTAAGTTTGCTTCTTACCCATTGAAGCCCAGAACTTCCCATCTGACTCCCTGATTCATTTTAGCTCCCTGTGAGGAATCAGTTTCTGAACTTTCTGTAAGTTTATGTTTGGTGAGACAACTTTCTAATCATGATTAGAAATTCTAATTATGTTATTTCATAAGCCTGATGGGATTTGTCACATTCCATCCACACCAGTTTCTTGAGGCCAACAGAAAAGAAACGCATCAGCACTCTCCAAATCTGTGTGTTTTCCTGCTGAGTAAAGAGTAGAATTTTCACTTATTTAAACAGGAAAATAAAAAAAAAAAAAACTAGGAACACATCATCTTTTCCAGGTAACTAGGTAAATTTGCTTTCCGCAAGTAGCTTATATATGCCTTTAAATGCAGTACAATTTATTCAAACATTGCAATTTAATTGGTCAAGGCCTCTGATGCAAATTTTGTCAGTGTTGATTCTTCTATTTCACTGCAAAAATATGTAGAGCATAAAATAAAATCTTACTTATCAAACTGTGATCCTGGATTTTAGTTTTATTACCATTCTGAAAAGCCCTGGTCCTCACCATTTGGTCTAACTCAATCTTTGAATTGGGATGGTGTACATGACTTTTTTTTTTCCATAAAAGTCTTAGGATTTTAAGGCTTCTTTAGGATTATAGTCATTCTTGCATTCATCAAAGAACTTTCTTATAACTCCCTTTGGTTTCCTCAGACTCATTGATTTGTATGTTCATTTAGTGAGCCAGTACAAGACATTTTATTGCTAACTGTGAAGATGCCCAGGGTTCAAGACTGGCCCATGAGAATGTCTGACCAGAGGCAGTTGCTGCTCTGCATTTCTGAGTGCTTCTGCCCTTTCCCTGTCCCTTCCTTGCACCTGGCAGCTTACTCCTTAGCCTTCAAGCCTAGCTCAAACCTCAGCTCCTCCATGAAGCCTCTGGCCTCTCTGTGTCCTTCAGGGCAGTGATTCCCTAACCCAGGACTGCAGACTCTCCCACACCCCCCAGTGGGGAACCTCACAATCATTGCAGTGGGTCAGCAGTTTGCATAGACACTAAAATTGTCTGCAGACTGAATACACAGTGTATTGAAAATACTATTTTCAAGTATATGTAGATGCCATTATGAAAAATTAAATAAAAATGTGTTTAAATTTAGCCAATTCATGGAAAAACCTTGCTGAATACATAGGAGCTCTTTGTTATTTAGTTGTTGGGGTTTTTGTTGTTGTTGTTGTTGTTGTTGTTTTTTTTGTACTAGGGATGGAACCCAGGGGCATTCTACCTCTGAGCTATGCCCTCAGCCCTATTTTAGTTTTTATTTTGAAACAAAGTTTCACTAAGTCGCTAAGACCTCTAAATTGCTGATGCTGGTCTTAAACCTGAAGTCCTTCTGTCTCAACCTCCCAAATACTGGGATTACCAGCATTCACCATCTCTTTAGTGTTTTTAAAGCCAACATATTTCAAAAGTGTAACTGTGTGTGTGTGTGTGTGTGTGTGTGTGTGTGTGTGTGTGTGTGTGTGTCTCCAAGGATTAAACCCAGGAGCATTCGACCTCTGAGCTACATCCCATTCCTTATTATTTTTGTTTCGAAACAGGGTCTCATTAGATTGCTGAGAGTCTTGCTACATTGCTGAGGCTGGCCTCAAACCTATGATTCTTCTGTCTCAGCCTCCCAAGTACTGGGATTATGGGCACATACTACAATACAGATATATTCTTAGCACTGTGCCTGGTGCCTAGCATACTCTCAGGAAATATTATTCAAGATAATAAAAGGATGTTTGGGATATAAATAAGACTGGTCCCAGTCCTCAGGGAGCTACTAGTTTTAAGAGGGAGACAGGCATGTGATGGGTGATTACTACACAGTGTGATGAGTGATCTTCCTATCCTCCAAGATAGGAGGATTCTCTGAGTGTTGTGAGAACGAGGCAGGGGAAGGAGTAGTTTGGGAAATGTGAACAGAGAGGGAGATAAGGAGATGTGGGGTTAGACAAGGGTATCTGAGTCAGGGCAAGACATGTGGGAGAAGGTGTTTCATTCAGTCGCCCTGTGTGCAGTGGCCCAGAGTGATAGAGGCTCAGGCTGAGGATCCAAGCTAAGAGCGTGAGGCTGAGGTACGTGTGGGGCTGGGAGGGCAGGGCAGCAGATGAAGCCTGAACATCTTCCACCATTGCTGTGGTTGCTTTTCTTCCATTTCTTTTTTTTTTTTTGCGGTACCGGGGATTGAACTCAGGGGCATTCTACTGCCAGGCTACACCCTCAGTCCTATTTTTTTCTCTTTATTTTTGAAACAGGGTCTCACTAAGTTGCAGAGGGCCTCACTAAGCAGCTGAGGCTGGCTGCGAACCCGGATCCTCCGGTCTCAGCCTCCCAAATGCTGGGATTACAAGCTTGCACCACCACGCCCGGCTTCTTCCATTTCTTTGAGAGTTATTCTGCCTTAACTTGAATTTTACTGAAATGGTAGTCACACCCATGTCCACTGGTTCTCTTTGACCTCACAGATTCTAGGGCCTGGTCTACAGTAGAGGGGAAACACCTCTTAGCTCCCACTGTCGTTTGCAGATCTGTACTGATTCCCTTTTCTCCCCTCTGTCTCTTCTCTGTGCCCTCCTATGTTTCTTCTCACCCACACCCTCACTCTCCATTTGCTGTCTGGTCTTCAGTCTACACTTTCTGAGATCCCTTGGCCTCCAACTTTACCACATCCAAAGGTGATTGACAGGCCTAATTCCCACACCCTTGGTAGAGCTTGACTTTACTGTCCAGTCTGTTCTTTTCAGAACCTCATCTTAGCTTGTTCTGGTCTCTCTCTTCCCTGCCTCATCCTCTCTCCAGTTTGGTTTTTCTCCCTCCGTATTCCTGAAGCTCTTAATCTCTGTATTCTTAGGACATTTTCTGCTTTCTGTCTTTTATTTTGGTGATTTATATCTTTCATCTCAACTCCTGTGCTAGATAGACTCTCAGGGCAGGATATATAGGTTTTTTTCTTCTTTTTTTGGTACTGGGGAACCACTGAGCTACACCCCCAGTCCTATTTTTTATTTTTTACTTTGAAACAGGGTCTTACTAAGTTGCAGAGGGCCTCACTAAGTAGCTGAGGCTGGCCACGAACCTGGATCCTCCTGTCTCAGCCTCCCAAGTACTGGGATTACAAGCGTGCGCCACCACGCCCGCTTCCAGTTCTTAATTCTCCTTATTATTCCCACCTGTGCGATGAGTAGGCGGACATGGAATGAATGAGTGAGAGTTGGGCAACGGTTTGAGAGGAAGAGCCAACAGGAGCATGGCTTAGAGGTGAGAAATCCAGAGAATGGAGTGGCAGTCTATGGGGGACAGACTGATAGGGGTCCTGGATTGGCTGCATGGACGGTCTCCCATGCTGAGTGGTACCTCAAAGGTGTTGCTGAGGGAGCTGGAGTGTAGACCTGCCATCTACAGGGCCTGTAATTCTCCCTCTGTGTTGAGGATGCCCCTGAGAGCCAGATGTGGAAAAGGGCTTCATGGGCGGCTGTGGGATTCCTGGAGCTCATGATCAAGTCTTTCTAAAGTACTTCCATTCATGTTTGCTGTGAGAAAATATTTTCTTCAAGTTCTGTGCTTTTTAATTATTTTCTCCAGCTCTCATGAACTTGCTGGAGAGGCTGGTGTGTGTGTGTGTGTGTGTGTGTGTGTGTGTGTGTGTGTGTGTGTAAGTTCATGCAGGTACATGTATTTGTGCAGCTACGATCTTGCCTATCCTTCCTTCTTCCTCATTGCTATTCCTTCTCTCACCTTCCTGATATGACATGTGACATGAGGCAATGCAGGACACTCGGATACATTCAGCCGTTCTTTTTTTTCCTAAATGACAAGTAAAAATTTTGATAGTGCTGACATGGGGGTGCAGGTTGAATCCAGGGGCATTCTACCTCTGAGCTACATGCCCATACCTTTGTATATTTTTGTTTTGAAACGGTCTCACTAGGTTGCTGAGAATCTCGTTAGTTGCTGAGGCTGGTCTTGAACCTCAGATTTCTCTTTGATAGACTGATTTCATTTCCTTTGAATATATACCCAGTAGTAGGACTTCTGAAATATATGGTAGTTTTATTTTCAATTTTTTGAAGAACCTGCGTACCATTTTCCATACTGGTGGTACTTACTGATTTATATTCCCACCAATAGTGTACTTTTCTCTACATCCTGTTTAGCACTTGTTGTTGTTCATCTTTTTGGCAATAGCTACCCTAACAGATATAAAGTGATACTTTCAGCTGTGTTTTTACAACCCACGAATTGAGAAAATATTAGGTTAGTTAGTGGTCATCAAAGATGGCTTAAAAATGCTCCAGATCCCTGGGTCTTATGGGGCCCAAGCCACTGGATTCTTTCCAAGCTTCCAGGGAGATGCTGATGGACCTAGGTCTTGGAGCAAGCATCCTTGATGACCCAGTCAGTTTACCCTTTCACCCAGGGATTGGGAGCCTGCAAATTCCTCAGTTGGGATGGGGGTTTTTAGATTTGAGAATGTGTCATCCTTCCTCTGCTTTGATCGGTGGGGAGGAAAATGCCTTGGGGAGCAGAATGGTGGCTGAGGGAGTGTTTCCCCCAGGTCTTCTCTGTGGTGCTGTGTGTTGCCAGAGCCCAACAGAATGCTCATTAAGACCCGCAGCAAGTTGGGGCCTGTCAGTGCTGAGTGCTCTTAGGCGGTTTTTTACAGAAATTCCACTTCAAAACCCAGAGCCTCCAAATCTCCTGATTTGCCATTCTAATTAGCGTGAAGAAGGGCTTTGTGGGCAGATTTGTGGTGCTCTCCATGCATTCTGATGCTGTGAACCTCTTGGGAGATACTTCAAGAGAAATTCTTTCATCACATCAAAAAAAGAAAAAAGAAAAAAAAAAAGCAGCACAAACAATTCAAAATCTCAGTGGCTGCCAAACCATAAACATATTCCATCTCCAATTTCAAAGTCCTCTTCCCCCTTGCTCGAAGGTTGATATCATCCTGCCTTGTGATATGAAGTATGGAAGAGGCTTTGCACTTGGAGGGAGAGGGCTCAGGGTCCGGTTCACAGGCAGGTGAGGACATGCAGTCCTATATCGAGCTGGTTATCCAGAACTGGGAAAAACCCAGACACTTCAGCCTGGGGCTGACTGTATGTGGGCTCCAATGGTCGCACCTCCTCCAGCCAGATTGCCACCTTTAGGTTTCCAGCCTGGGCAGCCCATGGGAGAGTGTGGGTGGCCCCGCAGATGGTGGCTGCTGCCCCCTTGAGGAGAAGTTGAGAAAGTGTGGAACTTACCTGAGCATGGAGTCAGGCTTCCTCATAAGTGAGGATATAGCCTATCTGTGGCCCATTGGGAGCAGGCTGGGATTGCAAGGCAGGAAATGTATTTTCCCCCTCAAAACAAAGCCCAAAACACCAGGTTCCTACAAGAGAGGGCAAAGCAGCAATGTCCTTTGATACCAGGCAAAGTACCAGGCTTTGTAGGGCTTTTGTTCCTGATCAGGTCCCTACTGGGCCCGTGGTCTAACCTTTTCCAGAGCCCAGACCTTGCTTCTTTTGAAATTGCATTTTAATATGGCCCTTGCAGCATCCTGGTACAGTGCCTTCTTCCCTTCAGACCTGCTCTCCGTGGGTTCTCCCAACTGCCAATTGCCTTGACCTGCAGCTCTTCATGTCCAGAGACTGCCACATGTTCCTGCATCCAGGTGTTTATCCTGTCCCCTACTTGGAAACTTTATGGAGGAAAGTCCTGTGATCTAGACTCCCTTTCCTATCAGGCAGGCATCCAGCCAGCCAGCTCTTAGCAAGCACTACAGGGCTTTGTGAAGCTCCTGGGCTTGGAGATACATATGATAGAGAGAAGTGCTGTCCTTAAGGAACTCTCATGCTGTTGAGAAGGCAGACAGTAGTCAGTTACAGGGGCTGTGAGATGACAGAGGAGGGGCACCTGTGTAGAGGGTGGGATCTGTTTATGGTCACTCAGTTATATGTAGGGTTAGAACATACTAGATGCTGCAGAGAAACCTAGAAATTTTTGGTATTAGGAGAAATAATAGTGACTCTTTTTGTATTATACAGACCTACTTCAAGTTAAGCTTAATTAAAAGCAGTAACTCAGCTGGGTGTGGTGGTGCATGCCTGTAATCCCAGTACTTGGGAGGCTGAGACAGGAGTATCGAAGATTTGAGACCAGTCTCAGCAATGGCAAGACTCTTAGCAACCTAGCAAGACCCTGTTTAAAAATTAAAAATAAAAAGGGCTGGGGGTGTATTTCAGGAGTAGAATGAACTTGGGTTCCATCCCCAGTATATAAAAAAAAGTAGTAACTCTTCTGAGCCTCAACATCCTTAGCTATAAGTTAAGGAGGACAAAACAACAGCACCAGCTTCATAGGATGGAAGATTAAATGTGATAAATGTACATCTATGGAACATGGGAAATGCTCAATAAATATTCGGCTATTGTACTTATTATCAAAGTCAGAGAAGACATTTTTTTCCAGGACCCTTGGAAGAAATTCACTGAAATTGCAGAGATAAACACCTTCAATAATTTGCTCAGTATGAATTCAACAAGTCTTATAAACCTGCCTGTTGGATTGTGCCTCAGCATAAGCAAAAGAATGACACCAACATTTCAGTTCAATGAGAGAACTCTGCAGGGTGGAAAGTAGCATCCTGTTGTGTCCAATGGGAGATTTTGCACATTTTTTTTTTCCCAAGGAGAAGCATTTTTATACTTGCGAGATAGTTTAGAATAGTCAACTCTAAAGAGGGACAATATCAGAGTCACCTGGAGAATGTCTTAAAAATACAGATCCTGAGGTCCTACCTCATTCAGCCCCAAACTGCTTCCACATATCTGGCAGGGCCTGGAAGTAAGTATTTTAAATAAATTCCTCCAAAGTGATTTTGCTTTTGTAACTGTTTGGGGACCCTGGACAGAACCCAGGACTCTGTGGCAGCCCTGGGCGATTCCCCTGGTGATATCCTGGTCATCAAGACTCATCAGGCATGGATACCTGATGAGAAGATAACATGGGACCTGCCTCCATGTGGTCTCCATAAACGTGCGGGACTGTCAGTATTCCAATTTATCATAATGATCTCTTCTTCCCAGACCCACTTCCTCCTCCATGACTTAATTAGAGTCACTACAGCATGATATCTATCTTTAAATCCTGCAGTTGATTTGACAGGATTTAATGTTATAAAATAAGGAACAAAGCCAGGCATGGTCGTGCACACCTGTGATCCCAGTACTTGGGATGCTGAGACAGGAGGATCACAGGTTTGAGGTCAGCTTTAGCAACTTAATGAGATCCTCAGCAACTTAGTGAGAACCTATTTAAAAAACAACAACAACAAAAGAGTTGGGGGTATAACTCAGAGGTAGAATGCCCCTGGGTTCAATCCCCAGTACCAAAATACATACTACGTACATACATACATACATGAGCCTATACTTTGGTCCAATAGCAAATTCTTGCTTTTTTCTTTTCTTTTGTGGTACTCGGGATTGAACCCAGAGTCATTCTACCTCTGAGATACACCCCCAGCCCTTTTTATTTTTTATTTTTGAAAGACGCTCTCACTAGGTTACTAAGAGGCTCATTATGTTGCTATGTTGCTATGTTGCTATGTTACTGAGGCTGTCTTCAAACTTGCAATCCTCCTATCTCAACCTCCCAAGGACTGGGATTACCCAGTACCACCCACATGCATGAATGCACACACACAGCCTCAATCCACCTCTCCCCTGGATTGAACCCCAGGGCATTTTACTTCTGAGCTACACACCCAGCCCTTTTTAAAAATTTTGAAGCAGGGTCAAGTCAAGTTACCACATACTGGGCTAGAACCTGCAATCTGCCTGTCTCAGCCTCCCAATGTTTGGAATTACAGGCATGCACCACTGCACTTGGCTTTCTTTTTACTTTGAAAAATGTGGCTACTTGAAAGTTCATTGCATATATGACATTATATTTTTTTAGACACTGCTGTGCTACATTTCTAAGTCAGCTTTATTGGGGGCCAGTTTAAAAAGTTTATAGTGTTTGCTTAGTTTGCAAGTTCAAACAGTAGGCCTTCAATTCGAAGTGGACATACAGAACAACTCAGAGGCACTTGACCTTGATTGTTAGCAGTGTTATCACTGGCACATTTTGTTAAGTGAGAATTTTATGAATTTGGATCTAAAGCTCATTTGGTGGTTTATCTACTACCTTAAAAGATAGTGTTCTAACATCTTTGGGAGGGGTGAGAAGAAAGTTTCCTAAGTAGAGGAATTGGTTTGCTCAGATTGAAGTTTTATTGCACAGTTGCAAAGCCTGGCAGACTATCTTTTACCATGGATGCTGCAATTCACTTTTAAACTATGAGCCTGGGATCAAACTGCTACAAAACACCAATGAAAGCACTGCTCACCCTCTTCCTTATCATGTTTGGCCTTCTCTCTGGCACTCTGTTTCCTTGCTCTCTTCCCCTGAAGTTGTTTTGGGATTAGAGTGTGTGAGACCCAGCTGGGCACTCACAGCAAGAGACAGGAGAGCAGACTCAGCTCCTCAGCAGTGGTTGTACTGAGGTGGGTGCTAGGCATTGCATTTCGCTGTAAACAGCGGCATGGCTGAGCATTCAGAGCTATTCACATCTCTGGAGTGACTATACTAGTAGTGCTTCTGTCTGCCTCACGATGGGGTCAGGAGGAGTACAGGAAAAATGAAAGATGGGGTGTCAGGGGTAGAGACCCAGCTAAGAATCAGGTCCTCTGCCATTGACTGTTCGCATGGCCTTAAACGAGTCCTGCAGACTTCAGGTCTTTCTCCTCAGGTCTAGTCTAAGGAAATAGACTGGTTCATGTGGTCAGGAAGGCATAGAGTCTGACGCTTGAGTTTGAATTTGAACTCAGCTGTGTGACCCTGGGAGAGCCACTTGAGCACTGTGTGTCTCAGTTTTCTAATCTGTAAAATGCAGATAGAACATTTTGAGTGAATAAATGCAAGGTCCTTGGAACAGTATCTAGCACACAGACAGAGCTCTGTAGATGCTGGATTCATTCAGTCAGCCTGACTTGCTGTGGGTTTCCATGTGCTGAGTGCTATGCAGGAGCCCAGCCCTGAACACAGCAGCAGCCGTCCCCTCGAAGGAGGAGCTTTCTGTGGAGGAGCTTGAGATTGCATTGATTAATTGATACCAATCTCTGTGGACTACGTTAGGGACCTTCACACACAGTGCTACTTTATTTTATGTATTAGGTTTTGATATGAGTCTACTTTTTTGGGAGGGGAGTGGTAAACCCAGGGGCATTCTACCTCTGAGTTATACCCCCCAGCCCTATTTTATTTTTAATTTTGAAACAGGGTCTCACTAGGTTACTGAGAGCTTCACTGAGACTGGCTGCAAACCTGCAATCCTGCTGTCTCAGTCTCCCAGGTACTGGGATTATAAGTATGTGCCACCACACCTAGCTATGAGTTTACTTTTTAAAGGGTTCTACTGGTAAACAAAACAAAATAAATACAAAGCCTTGAGTTTCATTTTTAGCTCATCCCCTCTTCTTTACTGCATTGCCTTGGGCAAGTTACATAAATGCTCTGAGGCTTCACTTTCTCACGTATAAGAAGGTAATAAATAATATCTTGCTCAAAGGAGAGAATTAAATACATTAAATGAGATAATACTTGTAAAGGTCTTAGCATATGCCATATGCCACAAATGCTCCATGTTCTGTAAATGATAACTATTGTTGCCATCACTTCTAGTTCTAGAGATTCCAAGTCAGTGGTTCAAAATGAAAAGTTCTCCAGGATGGCAGAAGGGGAAATTGACTCAGACTCTCCTGTGGTGTTTTTCTCCATGGGGTTTGTTAGTCTTGAGTACCTTGGAAACAATCTTCTCTTTTAGAGAAAAACTTTCCATAGAGCTGTCCAAAGATGGAATGAGTTACCTTGAGAGGTAATGAGTCTCTCATGGGGGTGTCCAAGCTGGATGACCAGTCAGCAGGGATGTCACAAAGGGATGAGCTTTGGGCCTGTGGTTTTGAAGATTGTTTTCAACTCTGAGGTTATGGAGTCTCTGTTTGGCCATCAATAATTTGATCCAACGGCTTGAGGAAATCATAGGGGGTGATACCTGATCAGCTGAGCACCCTGGAGTATCCATTTCTGAAGGGCAGCTGGTGACCTCAGGTGTTAGCTGTCCCACCCACCCAGCCATGCTGGGTGGCACACTTTGATGTCCCTTCTAATACTTTTCTTGAGCAGTGTGTGTGTGTGTGTGTGTGTGTGTGTGTGTGTGTGTGTGTAGGTGGCACTAGGGTTGAGCTGGGGAAAAGTGTGGAACTCCTTCATTGACTTGCTTATCCAGAGAGTAGAGGGCACCTGGGTCTCCGCATCTCCCTCCAGCACCATAATCTTCCTTTCCTGGGGATGGAGTAGAAAGAAGTGACTTCAGGGCCAGGCAGCTAAAGGAGGAATGCGCCAGTGTCTGTAGCCCTGGGGAAGTCACAGCCAGCTTTTAATCTGGGAGTCAGTCACTCTATTTTCATTTACCACCATGGACCTGCCTATGGGAAGAGAAAAAAAGCAAAGGCACCAATGCTTACTAGGAGTCGAGTTCTTCCACTCCCTCAGAGTGCCTCCTGCGTGCCCGGCACCGAGCTGGGGGCTAGAGACGCAGTGCTGAGAAGCAGACACCAGTGGCTCTTCTGGAAGTTTAAGCCCAGCAGGGTGACTGCTCAGTTCCATCAAGTGAAGAAAGTTTTAAGTTATGGCTGTTTATGAAGAGGGAAACAGACTTACCCAAACTGTCTTCATAGTGGCCCTTCTCTCACCCAGCTTGTCCCAGGCTACAGTGACCTTGCTTTGGGTTGGCAAACCCAGAGCCATTCTGTGACCTCCTGGGCTTCTGACTTGCTTGCTATGGTGATGTCTGGGTCTCCTCGGATCTGGTGTCAGTGAGATGCAGCTGGTCTCTCTGTCACCAGGGTCAGTCAGTGCCCAGGCAGCTCCTTCACCCACAGTTGCCTCTTAGACCAAGGCAGCCTGTTCCTTCTCATGGTCTCTGAAGCAAACCAGGGATCCATCCCCTGGCTCAAAATGGAAGGAAAGTCTTGAAGGACGAGGGAGTCATGGGGGTATGTGCTTGCCAAGCTTGCAGGTCAGGGGGAGCATGAGGAAGGAAGAAGGAAACAGAACAAAAAAACCCCGGTGGCCTTGAGTGATCTGTTCATGAGTGACATCTTACTGCAGTTGCATGGGTTTAAGCCTGGGATTTGTGAGTCCCCTGTTCAGTGTTCCCTCAAGTTCCAGCATCCCAAACTTCAGGCATTCTTGTCTCACCTCTGCATTTTGCAGTAGCATGTAGTAATTTTTTAGTTGATTCGCTTAAAAAAAAAAAAACTAAGTAATTTTTTTCATATTATTTTTATCAACATTCATAACTCTTCTATATTATATGTATACTATTTTTTGGACTACTTATCTTTTTTGAACGTTCTTGCTACTGCTGTCTTGGGCACCCTCAGATGTTTGCTCCATTCTTTTTGTTTGTTTGTTTGTGGTACTGGGGATTGAACTCAGGGGCATTCTACCTCCGAGCTATACCCCCAGCCCTATTTTTTTTAATTCTTTATTTTGAAACTGGGTCTCACTAAGTTGTGGAGGGCCTCACTAGGTAGCTGAGGCTGGCCGCAAACCCGGATCTTCTGGTCTCAGCCTCCCGAATGCTGGGATTACAAGCATGTGCCACCACGCCCGGCTTGTTTGCTCCATTCTTAGGGAGAGTCTGCCTAAGAAGCTTGTGAACGTTCTTCCAGGAGGTTCTTGAATCTCCTAAAAAATAAAAATGTGTTTATATTGCAGAAAATTGTGTTTATGTTTTTTTCTGGAGGAGATTTTCCAAAGCTTTCATTGCGTAAAGAGGTCCAGCACACACACACACAAAAAAAAAAAAAAAAAAAAAAGAGCCAGTTTGATCTTCCTGGAATTTTGTCTCATTATCATTTCCAAAGATTTCAGTAATAGAGTTTTCTACATCCCCCCCCTTTTTTAATGAGGTGCAGATAAAATAGCAAATTGAAAAGTGGTAACAGCCCCTCCCACATCTCCCCCTCATCTCTATCCTGTCTTCAGCCTCCTACATGTGAATGTTGACTCCCCTTGGGAGGAGGGTGACTTTTCTGATCCCCAAATCATGATATATACGGTCCGATGAAGGATTTTTGTGTATATGTTGTATCTTTCAAAGATATAAATGGAAAACCCTAGTTAAGTGGTTTTTGTTTTTGTTTTCAGAGTAAAGTAGAAAAACAAAAAAAGAGGAAGGGATCAGCTATCCTAGAATATCCAGAATGTAGGTTCACTATAAATATAGGTCAGCGCATATTTTGGAGAAGAAAAATCAGCAAAAGGAAAGCTTCATATTAGGGAGAAATATAACGTGATAAAGTATCTCTGGGAAAAAGCACCATCTTGCTAGATCACCCAGACCACAAGGAACACACTGCTTATGTAAAAACAGAGCAAACCACACATCTATCTGCCTGGAGTAACACACCAGGCAGAGACACAAATGGCACCCTGTTCATTCTTTCCAGCTCAGCCCCTTAACCTTAGAAAGAATATTATTAAGTCTTTATTTGTGTCCTGCCTCCTTTCCTTGAAGAACCATGAACACTAGATACGAGAATAAGACAGAAATGGGAATTTGAAATCAGGACTAGGGCAAATGCAAGTGAGAGGAAGAAAGGAAACTAAGGAGGCTGTGAAGAATATAAAGATATAGGCATTAAAGGTCTACACTATTGCTGAGCTCCACATTTGACTC
>PVLC010030813.1:0-19214 GCA_004027655.1 Graphiurus murinus
CTTTAAAGACAGAGGAAGGGGGTCAGGAACCAAGGAATGCTGTTCTACACGTTGGAAAAAGCAAGAAAATGGATTCTCCCCCGAGCCTCTGGAGGGAGCTCAGTTCTGCAGACACCTTCATTTCAGAGTTCCAGCCTCTCAAACTGAAAGAGAATAATTCTTGTTGTTTTAAGCCACTAAGTTTGTGGTAGCTTATGGTTTCAGCTTCCATAGGACACCAACACAGTACTCGATCGACATTCATTGAACAAAGAAGCACTTGCGGATGTGACCAGGAGACACCAGTGGCGCTGACCATGAGCACAAGCTAACTGAGAAAAGAAACCCAATGAAAAAACGATGCTGTTAAATGTGAGTTTGAGAGCTAGAGAGCGCAGGCTCGGAGGCAGCTCTCTCTCTTTGTTAGAGAGTGTTAAGGACCACAATCACCAGACTGGGACTTTTTGTTTTTGCGCCCTGGAAAATGGAATGGCTTGCTTATTCTGTCAGTCAATGATAGGTAATACTCCAATCTCCTGGGACAAAGGAACACTGTGTAGACACGATGACAGCTGTGCCTGGTCTTGAAGGATGTATGAATGAGTGGAGGATGAGTGGAGAGAGGAAGAAGGCCGTGTTTTGCATGGCAGGCAAGTCTGTGAGCCACCTAAAATTATCGCCGTAGGGTGAGTCCTGCAACTTCAGAAGCGTGGCATCTCAGCAGGAAGTGCTGTGACCCAGTCTGTCCTTCAGAGCCGTCCTTGTGACGTAGCCTGGAGCAGGACTAGGAGGAAGGAGAGCTGGGAGACAGGGACATTTGTGAGCAGGAGGGGAGCCTCATGTTGCTTTGTCTTTTGTTGAGGCTCTTTCTCATGCCCCAGCTGCTTCTTAAATACTGGGGTCCCAGAGTCTCCATTCTCAACCCTCTCCTCCTCTTTTGACCTGTTTCCCCCCCAATGGCAACCTAATCCACACACTTGATTTACATTACCTTTATGACTCCCCCATGCTGTCTGGCCCAGACCTCTCTCCTGAGTTTCCAACCCCAGGAAAGGTTGGAATCTTTAATGCAATATCCCCTTTGGGGTAAGTTGAGGGGACATGCTGAGTTTGAGATGTCGCTGATTCATTAGGGAGATGTTCTGTGGGTGGTGGGACACAG
Source organism: Graphiurus murinus (assembly GCA_004027655.1). Lineage (NCBI taxonomy): Eukaryota > Metazoa > Chordata > Mammalia > Rodentia > Gliridae > Graphiurus > Graphiurus murinus. The sequence goes on from PVLC010030813.1 coordinate 1,142, forward strand.
ATCTGTGACTCAAGGTCCAGGAAAGGGAAGTCAGAGGAGCAGAGAGGCCAATAGCTTGGGTAGTTTGATAAGACCAGGTGTGCATCAAGAGCAAACATTTCAGCCGGGCATGGTCGTGCACACCTGGAACTTAGGACACTGAGACAGGAGTTTCACAGGTTCAGGACAGCCTCAGCAAATGTAGCAGGACTCTCAGCAACTTAGCAAGACCCTGTTTCAAAATTAAAAAAAATAAATAAAAAGGGCTGGAGGTGTATCTCAGAAGTAGGATGCTCCTGGGTTCAATCCCCAGTACCACAGAAACAAAAACAAAAGAATAAGCATTCCCATGATCTATGAATGGATTTATGGTTCCTTGGAGTCAGTAACTCCTGGCCATGGTGACTGTTTATAAAATAGTCTTAGAAAAAAAATTGTTCTTTCCCCTCCTCACCACTGTCCTGGACAAGAAGGCCTTTGGGCTGAGCAGGTTGGACCTGAAGCCAGAGAGGACCAGAGAAGACTTCCACAGAGGCTGATAAGTTTTGCCTCTGGGGGAAAGCTTCCATATGACAGGCAGTTTGCACGGTGGCCAAGCACAGAGGCCCTGGCCCAGCTGGTCAGAACCGCTATCATTTATGGTAGAGCTATGCAGGTTCTCCGTGCCTCTGTTTCTTTATTTGCAAGAGTACTTGAGCTGTCAGGATTATACAAACTGATGTGTGAAGTGCTTAGCAGACGCCCTAGCAAACAACAGAGCACAGTAAATATGCCATCCTTCTTGTTTCTGTTAGCTCCACAAGCTGACGCCATATACCATCCTATCCCAAACGGCCAAGTGGATACAAAATTATCCCTGGGGGTGGGGGCGTAGGGGGAGGAGATTTTATAATGGTGAATGTTCCAGATGTTCCACCTGCTTGGGGCAAGAGAAGGCTCTATGGAGGTGGTGACATCCACACCTGGCCTGGAAAGGTGAATGGAGGAGAGAGGGCAACTCTGGGCATTGTAGCAATCAGGCCGGAATGGAGACGGCAGGAGTCAGGGGTGGGCGCGCCCGTGCCAGGGGATAATCCGGCCAGATGCTGGCGGCTTCACCTTTGACACGCCCTGCAGCAACCCCGGCCTCCCTGAACAGGTTCCCTCTTGTTACACCACACCAGGGCTGGTTGAGTCCATGAATCCCAGGGCACCGCAATCCCCCTCATGGCAGAGGGGAGGAGGAGGAAGCTCCTCTCTGGGTAGCACCCAGGTGAGCATCGCTGCAAGTGCCCTGCCTGCACCGGCTGTGGCCACCCCAGCTCAGCCTGGATGGAGGCCAGCTTCCAGTCTTGTAACCCGATGCCCGCTTGCACCTGTCCCAGCTTCAGAGCCCACTCCTCAGGGGACTGCAGCCAGCCATGGGTCACAGTGACCTCCTCCCCACAGCCTCTCTTTCCCAAAGACTCTGGGCTCTGTTGGCAGTCATCCCTGTGTGGGGCTTAATTCTGAAATCCAGGCCTGTCCCCATCCCTAAAGGCAGGACCCCTTTCTGCCATAGAGCCAGAGTATTGAGCCTCCCCCTCTTCCCACCCAAAGATACCAGCCCTAAAAACATACGATCCTTTAAATGTACACGGATTGGATGCAAGATAATGGAGCCATAAAATGCACAGGCTGGGAGATCACACTGCCTGGGTTCAATCACAGGCAAGGAACTTAACCTTTCTGTGCCCGTTTCTTGGACCACACAATTGTATAGTCATGCCTCATTAGTGGGCTAGTCCAGGGGGTTGGCAAAATTTTTTTTTTTCTGGACATAGCCATAGAGGAAACATGGAAGGTTCAACAGTCGTTAGCAAGATGTACACGGATAGGCGTGGCTGTGCTCCAATAAAACTTTATTTATGGATGTCGAAATTCAAAGCCCGTATCATTTTCATGAGTCACAAAATAGTCTCCTGCTGATACATCCTTTCAGCTATTTAAAAGTGAACACGACAACAATAAGAACACATTCTCGGTTCAGGGGCAAAAACAGGATTTGACCTGCAGGGCGTATCTGCTCTTTCCTCTGCTAATTTACGGCAGGGCTTAGAACAGGGCCCATCGTGCTGTCGCTGGGCTGGCGTGGTGGTGGAGAGTGTGGGTATGGGCTGTCACGGCTTGGCTTCTCGCAAAGGGCAGGACGTTGGTGGTGGCAGTGGATGTCTGTCTTGGGGCACTGCTGAGCTGGACTGTAGGAAGAGCCGCTGAAGGTTAATCATGACGACACCATGGGTCAGAGTGTCCAGCGGTGCCTTTTTTGGTGTGCGTGTAGGGGGATACTGGAGGCTGAACCCCCAGCCCTATTTTAATTTTTTATTTGGAAACAGGGTCTCACTAAGTTGCGGAAGGCCTCACTAAGTGGCTGAGGCTGGCCAAAAACCTGCGATCCTCCTGTCTCAGCCTCCCAAGTACTGGGATGACAAGTGTATGCCACCACGCCCAGCTCAGTTGTACCCTTTAACTGGGCCTTCTCTGCCTCAGCTGCCCAGAGCATGCCCCCCAACCCCCAGAGTGAGGCCATCTGCCATGGCCTCTGCCTCCCTCCTCTGCACCCCTCCCTGGGTGCACGCCCAAGGACTCGGCCAACTCTGCACCCGAGGGTACAGAGGACACGTTGCCCCGGTGTTGGTGACGAGGGGCTGGCACTTCTTCCTGTCTTTGGGACGGGGCAGTAGCTGTCCAGCCTTCTACCTCAGGTCACACCCACAGGCCCCAGCCCAGGCCGGGGGAGTGGGTGAAACCTGGGCTTGCGGCTTTGGAAGCATCCTTCTCTCTCAAGACCCGGCGAAGAGCTCACTTCTGGCCTCTCCCTGGGCCCGCGCCGGCCATTCGCTGAGCCCTCAGTCCCCTTTGTGTGCAGATAAGAGTTGGGGCTTAGGATCTAGCTCATCCCGGCCGGTGGTGAGTGCTGCGAGGCAGGGTCCGGTGGGGCTCCTGCACGTGCCCGGGTCTCATCTTGCTCACCGCAGGCTTTAAGTCAGTGTCTCAGAAGCCCAGAGTGGGGACAGGGAGGTCCCCTCTGTGTCTGGGAGAAAAGGTGTAAGTTGGCGGTCCTGACTACCTCTCTCCTCGCCACCCTCCCTCAGGGCTCATCAGGCATCTGGGTGTCTGCGAGCTGGCCGGAGAAGGCCATCTCCAGGCGCAAAGTGTTGTATTTGGGGGGCGGCGTGCCGGGCACCTGCGCCCCCAGGGCGGGAGGCAGGCGCAGAGCGGAAGTGAAGGTAGGCAGGTCGTCATCCAGATCGAGGGCTGGATTGTCCCGGCCCTGCTGGCCGCGGGGCACCTCAGGGCTGGGTGGGGCCTTCTTCCGGGCCCACCACTTCTTGGTTTTCTGCCACTGGCGGCGGGCAATGATAGAGAAGAAGTCGATGAAGAAGACTTCAATAATCTCGATGACACAGACGACGGAGCAGCTCATCCACAGGCCCAGCTGACCCCCAAAGTTGGACAGGAGCATCTCAATCTGCAATTGAGAGGGAGGACACACCACACCATCATGGGGATCCTCCCTGGCCACTGGCCTCACCCCGGGTCCCCGATTCCCAAGGGCCCTGAACAGCTTGGAGGGAGAAGCAGATGGGCCTCCGGTACCCTCGTGGTCTGTTCACTCTGCCCCCAAGGCCTCAAGCAGCCCTGCTAGGTCAGGTTTAGATCCCCACTAGCTGTCCCTGTGCCCAAAGGCCAATCAGGCACATTCACAGCCCCAGGACGGGTCCCAGAAGGACACCACTCACGCTGTTGGCCGGGCTCTCCATGATGGATCTCTGGTTCAGGTCTTTGTAGAATATCAGGAGTTTAGCCAAGTCAGTCCTGCAGAAATTCCAACAGGTAGGGCCCAGGTGGGTCCGGTGCCTTGGCCTTCTCCCACATGACCCGCCACTCAGCATGGCTGCCTCCCTGCTGCCCGGGCCTTCAGCATGGCCCAAGCTCTGTATTAGAACCTGGTCCATGGAGCTCCTTCTGCACCTTGGCGTGTATCGCCAGCCTGTCAGGCCATTCATTCACTCGAAAAAAACGACTTCCCCACCTTCAGACTAAGTAAAGTCCAGCCAGCCACACTCCCATGGCACCCTCTTCTTCATTAAACTTTGACATTGGTAATGTTTGATTGCAATCTCAAATGCATCCAGGAGACAAGCAGGTAATGCAAATGAACGAGGTAGGCTGGGGATAAGGTAATAGTGGTAATAACTATAATAGCATCTATTAGGCACTTCCTGTGTTGCGGAGCACTGTTGTAAGAACTCTATGTGAGTTAACTCACTTAATTCTCTTACTATCTCTATGAGGCAGGGAGATATGTTTTAATCATGCCCCCATTTTACAGATGTGGAAACTGAGACACGGATTGGCTAAGCCACTTGCACAGGTAATCATTAGTTGAGCCAGCATTGAGACCCAGCCAGATCTGGCTTCCAGTTCATACTCTAACTTAACTGCTGTTCTAAATCGTCTCCTGAAAAGAGTAAGCAAAGGGGAAGGTTCAGAGCAGCTTTTACTTAGCAGTATGGCGCTATGCAAGAGCGGAGCTTTTGATCTTTCAGGAAGTACTGGAAATCACAGGTTACTTTTGTGGGCCTGGATTTGGCCTAGGTGTCCTGGTTTGCAATACTTGGTTTAATGGTTTGTCAATGTTTGGTCTAAATCTATCTTTCTCCAGAGACTGCTAACCCTCTGGTGGCAGAGACCATGACTGCTTGGTCATCTGGGTCCCTCTAGCCACTCACCCAGCACCTGGTGCCCAGTGGAGGCCCAATTAATATCGCAGGCCCCACTGGCTCCAGGGGTGGGAGACGGAGAGGGCCCAGAGGCATGTGAGTGTGCGTGACACGAGTCGCAGGTGTGTTTCCCCTTCTCCCACTTTTCTCTTCATCTGCTGAGGTCTCTGAACTCTGGCCTGGCTGGTCTCGGCTAATGGTATTTTGGAGCTGAATTCCTTTGTGGAAAATTCAAGTGGAATTAGAGGCTTTGAGACTCAGAGAAGCATTTTCACAAGTGGGTTGGGATACATCAGTAAGCCATGAAATAAATTTGCTGGGCTATGGCCAATATCTTTTTTTTTTTTTTTCTGGTACTGGGGATTGAACTTAGGGGCATTCTATCTCCGAGCTATACCCCCAGCCCTATTTTTTGTTCTTTATTTTGGAACAGGGTCTCACTAAGTTGCGGAGTGCCTCACTAAGTAGCTGAGGCTGGCCGCGAACCCGGATCCTCCAGTCTCAGCCTCCCAAATGCTGGGATTACAAGCGTGCGCCACCATGCCCGGCTGGCCAATATCTTTTACAACACTAAATAGAATGGGAAATATCAGAATGCATTGCAAAGGGATATTAAAAATAGTTACCAACTGGGATGGCATAGGCACTAATGAATCAGAGTAGCATGTCATGGCCAGTTGGAATGGAAATACATACACTCTGGCCTCTCTCTGACTCTATGAGTTTGAAATTCAAGCATTTAATAAACCATGGGTGGAAATTTAAAAATAAAACTGCTGCATCTGGATTGAACATACGTGAACTTCTTTTTCTTGCTATTATTCCCTGAACAATACAGTACAACAACTATTTACATGGCATTTGCATTGTATTGGGTATCATAAATAACCTAGAGATGACTCACAGGTACAGGAGGATGTGGTAGGTTATATGCAAAAACTATGCCATTTTAAGGGCCTTGAGCATCCTAGGATTTTGGTATTCATGGCAGGGAGGTCCTGGAACTTAATCCCCTGAGGATACTGAAAATGGACCATAAACAATTGCTTTGGCCATGCCAATGTGTATCATCTGAAAACCAGTCCAAGAGCTTTGTACATCATAAAGAAACACTGTCATGCACTTTATTCCAGTTATATATTCAATGGGCCATGATGTAAAAAGTATTTCAGACCACGGATCATGGCCGAACAAAAGTTCAAGCAGGGCCTGGCTCGTGATGGGAGCACAATAAATATTTGTTGAATAAGTGATTGAATGAATGAAAAGGAGAGGGTTTGGCAACGAGGAAGCAAGCCAAGAGGCTGGAGCCCTTGACGGGCAGAGGCAGAGGGAACCGGGTGGAGGTAAAACTTACTTGTTGAACTTTTTGTTTATTTCTTGGCCTTGGTCCCAGTTGAGAACAGGCAGCAACCATTTCTGTGATGGAGAAAGAAAGAGTGGGCCTGGGGAGGCCCATCTGCCCCCTCCTCCCCGGGGACCCCCTTTCCCTGGTCTCAGAAGGATAGCTCCTCCCCCAGAGCCACCTCCCAGGTCGGAGGACAGACAAGGACACAAGGGAAGTACCCAGCTGGGGACATAGAGGAAAGAGCGGCAGTAGGACTTACCTCTGACACCTCAGATGGCCACTGCGCCAGGCTGGTGGTCAGCGCCCATTCCTTAAAGCTTTGGGGAGGAGGGGACAGGGTGAGTGTGTATAGCCCGGCCACACAGGCCTGCCCCTCCCACCCCAACCTACTCATCCAGCCTCTCACCTGCAGGTCTCTCTACACACAGACTGGCAGCCCAGCTCCTCCTGGACAAAGGCCTGGTACAGCTTGTAGTAACAGTACACTGAGGGACACAGTAGAAGACAGCATGAACTTTGGGGCCGCGGGCTGGGGCCCTGGGTTACCCACGGAGCACCCACAGTGGCTCACTGATTTTTTAGTTACTTATCTTCCCACTTGGTACAAACACTGGCTCTCTGGAAATACACACTGATTTGCAATGTTAGGAAATGGAAAATACTCTGTTTCCTGCAGTGGTTTAGGACATGAGTTAGGGGTTAGCCAGCCCTTGGTTTGAGTTCAGCTCTGTTACACCCTGGCGATGTGACCTTGGGGAAGTGGCTTAACCTTCCTGAGCCTCAGGTATCTGTTGTGTGAAAGGCTACTTATGAATAGTGCCTCTGGAGTTGACGGAGGTGGTCAAGTTGCTGGCAGAGGCAGCATCTTAATCGGGAAGTATAATTTAGGCCAGGCTTGATGACATCATGAAACTTTAGTTAACATCTAACACTCCCCTAAAGCAAAAGGCAATGGAGGCCGGGCTTGGGGATTGTCTAAAAGAAGGCCACTGCCAGGGCTCGGCTCACCCTGCTCTTCCCAAGGCGTGGGGGCTGGGGGTGGGTCACACTCACTCCAATTAGGGTGCTGCTGGTAGTTGCAGTAGTTGGCACCTGGGGGGAGAGGCTGGCTGTACTGGGCACACCCACAAGTCTCCACCATCTTTGTCTGGAAGCACGAATAAAGGCAGATCTGAAAGAGGAGACCCAGAGCTTGCTGTTACCTCTTTATACACATGGACACCAGAGGGCCAGCCCCCCATGCCGTGGCTGCCTGCAGGAATGAAACCCTTACACCAGTTATTGAGAATTTAGACTGAGACTCAGAGACCAGGTTGAGTTGTGGCTTAGCACTGTCATTTTCTACCACGTGAGAACTGACACAGAGACACACAGGGAACTGGAGCAGTTGCCAAGAAACAGATGCAATCGCAACATTTCACTTCTCCGGGGCAAGCCGTCCACACTGGACCTGTGAGGGTCTAAGCTACAATGTCCAGGAAGCTCAGAGCCCAGTGGCAGGCGCCCTGGAGGCAGGCTGTTTGGGTGCAAGTCCCAGTTTGGGCACCTCCCTGCTGGCTGTCCTTTGCAAGTCACTGAGTCTCTTTCTGTTACTTTGCTTTCTTCTTTGTGAAATAAGTATACCAATCCCTACTCCCTGAGACTGTTGTGAGCATAAATTCAGTACGAATCGATATATTAAAGTGTCTCTACATGGTAACTCATCACTAAATATTATCTGGGCGAGCTAGGAGTGGGGGCGCACATCTGTAACCCCAGTACTTGGGAGGCTTGAGGCCAGTCTTGGCAATGTAGTGAGACCCTCTTTCAAAATAAAAAATTAAAGCTCCTGGGTTCAGTCCCCAGTAAAACACACACACACACACACACACACACACACACGATATATATATGATATATATGTGTGCGTGCATATATATCATATCATATCATATCACATATCATCCAGGAGCATTTTTCCAATGAGCTCACCATTCATTTTTTTAAAGTCCAGTTGATTGTGTTTCTCTTTTATAAGCAGACAAGCTCTAACCAACAGTCCCTTTTTACTCAGTGTCTCCCCTGCCTCTCAGCTCAGTTCTGAGTGGAGCTGGAAGAGCCTGCGCTGAGGGCTCCTGGCCCTTTATTCTGCTGGATGATTTCTGTGGACCCTCTAGGCATCCTGGCAGGAAGCTGGCTGCCGACTCGCAGGAGGTGAGAGGAAGCACAACAGCTCAGTGCTTAGGGCTTGAGGCTCCCAGTGCTGACAGGGGCCACTGCTGTATGTGACACGCTGTGGGGTGAGAACTGTGGGGACCAGAGAACACAGGGCCCCTTTGATGGGCAGTGCTTCCCACTGTTTATCCTGCAAGAATGTGGGCTCCATGCTGCTCCACTGCCCTATTTTTTTAAGAGAAGCTGGCAATCTAGATTTCCTTATGAAGTTCCCTGATTTTCTTGTTCTTCTTCTTTTTTTTTTTTTTTTTTGTGGTGCTAGGGATTGAATCCACAGGGGCATTCTACCTCTGAGCAACACACCTAGCCCTATTTTTTTTATTTGGAAACAGGGTCTTGCTAAGTTGCTTAGTGAGAGCCTCACTAAGTTGCTGAGGCTGGCTTTGAACCTGTGATCCTCCTGTCTCAGCTCTCCAAGTACTGGGCGTGCACTACCATGTCTGCCCCCTCCAGATTTGCAAATATCATCCAGGCTAGAGAAATCAGGAGGGGCCTGGGAGCTGCCAATTAGCAACCCCCTAAAGTGATCTAACCCCTTCCTCCAATTACTGAGGGAGACATAACTTGCCGGAGTCACCAGTCTGAGGGACACGGGACTGGAAGCCACACTCTTGACCCCTCCTCCTCTGTCTGCCCCTGACAGCATCCCTCCTGTCCCTTACTTGCCAAGGTGCGTTTAGGAAGTGGGCCTGCCTTGGCTGTACATTGTGTTCTACACAAACCTCAGTGAATCAATTAAGCTCTGGTTTCAGACTGACCAAAGAGGACTGGAACCAGCCGGCATCATTTGCTCTTGAGCTCTTTGGATGAACCCCAGGGATCCTCGCTGTAGTTCCTGGTCCCAGCCACACCCCAACCTAGATGTAACTTTGTCTCCTGGGTTCAGGCCACGGCCCAGGGCTGGGCATCCCCACGGAGCCTTACCTGGAGGGAGTAGGCAGCATCGTAGATGTTTTTGACTGGCACATCGCTCCCATCCTCTGTGCACTGGCTGTAAGGTTCGCTCAGCTTGAAGGACTCTGTCTGTAATCACAGCAACGCACATTCAGCCCGTCCTCTCCCAGGGACCCAGATGGGAGCTGCTAGGAGTTACTGGGAGCTGAACAGCCATCAGTCATTCCTATGACTGACGCTGAGCACCTTCTCGGTGCGTGGGGCCTTTCCAGGCACCGTGCAATCCACAATGACCACGCTAGACAAGTCCTCTGATCTCTCAGAGCTTATATCCCAGGAGGGTAGACAGATGGTTAATAAGCAAATAAACAAACGAGACAGTTTGGGATAGTGACAAATGAAACCAGGCGGGGACTGCAGGGCCGGAGTGGGGGCAGTCTTTCCCATGGAGCAATGAAGGAAAGGATGTCTGAGACAGGGAGCTTTATGGCAGCAAGAAAGGAATGCCTTGTCCAGGAACGGAAGAAGAGGACTACGCAGAGGGAGAAAGAAAGACTTGAGGCAGGAGGGGCTGTATGGCTGGGACGCGGCAAAAGAGAGAATTACTGGATATGAGGTTAGACAGGGAGGCTGAGGCCAAATCACACCTGCCGAGAGGTGAGGCGTTGGCTTTCTGAAAGGTCCTAAGCCCTGGGTGAATTCGCTGGGAGGGGAGCGGGAAGGATTAAAAAGGTGAGCAGGGACAGAGAGCTGCCTGGGGTCCCGGCCCTCTGAAGGACTCCCTTCCTTGCCTCTGGCCTTGGGTGTTGACATGGGAAGAGTGGTCTTTCTTAGAGCCGAGGAACATCCAGCAGAAGTTGGAAAGACTCTCTGATCACAGAGGAGGTAAAAAGCACCATGGTTTAGGGTTCAAAAACCTCATTCAACTACATTTTATTGTGGTTCACTAAGTTTGACTCTTGCTTAATATTTATCACAGCAAATTAACAATCAGGCAAGCCAAATAAGAAAACACACACACACACACACACACACACACACACACACACACACACACAGAGCAGGGGAGGGGAAAACAAAAATTGAACATGGTAGTTAGATGTGTGGTACATGCCTGTGGTCTCAATACTTGGGAGGCTGAAACAGGAGGATTAGTTTTAAGGCCAGGCTCAGCAACTTAGTGAGGCCTGTTAGCAATTTAGTGAGACCTTGTTTCAAAATAAAAACATAAAGTAGGGCTGGCAGCATAGCTCAGAGACAGAATGTCTCTGGGTTCAGTCCCCAGTACCCCCTGCCACACACACACACATGTACCATGCACACACATACAATTGAACATAAATTGTGACCAGTTCATAGTGAGGGCTCGGGGCCTGTGAGTGTTCAAGAGTGAGTATGTGTGCATAAGGCTTTTAGAAAGGAGAGGAGAGGGGAGGGAGTAAGGGTAAAGGAGAAAGGAATGGCAGATTTGTAGGAGGAAAGAAAATTCCTTACTCTCTGGAGAAAATGGTAATTAGGTAAAACAGGGAATGAAGAGGTTTGACGCAGGTAGAAACTGTAGACATCTGGAGTGGCTATAATCTCATTGTGTTTGTGTTGTAATTCATCTGCTGACCCATTAGTCTCCCTCAATTAACTGCAAGTGCCTCAAGGGCAATTGAGAGTGCTCATTTTGAAACGTTTAAATAACAAACAGAAGCAAAGGGGAAAGTAGCTGACTGGCCTCTCTCCTTCCCCTGGGTACCCACTCTCAGAAAGACAGGCAGACACACACACACACACACACACACACACACACACACACACACACACTCACCTTGCCCTGCAACCTGCCCTTCTCGCTAATGACAAAGAGCGAGTGCCTTTCCAAGTATGCACAGAATAAACAGACTTAATAGCTGGGTAGCAAACCCATTTAGAACTTCTAGTGTATGCCAGGGCTGGGCTGGAGCCCGAGGAGCACAGTTGCTGAGCAGGGGCTTCCCCTGAGGGCACCTCAATGCCACGCCCCCCTCTGAGCTGCCCCAGGTAGCAGGCTCCCTGGGCAGATGTACCTTGGAGCCCCCAGGTCCTGCTGAGCTATCCACAGGGCCTAGAGTTGGCTACAAGCTCTACCTGCCTGCGGCAGGAAAGCACAACAGCCGGCATCCAGGTAAGAGGATCTGTATACTCAGGCAAGCCATGTGCAGCCAGCAAAGGTGACTGAGATTTCCGTAACCTTGAGAACCAGCTCAGGGGCCACTTCCAAGAAAGCAACTGTGAAAGATTGTTCAGCTTCGCGTGCTTTCTGAGGACTCATCGGCGTTTTACTCTGCAAAGGAACTTAGGGAGGTCTCAGGTGGTCCGAGCTGCATTCTGAAGCAGCAGGGGTAGGGCAAATGGAAAAGAGGGGGCTTTTCTGGGTGGGAGAGAGGTCTTTAACTCCAAACTTCTGTTTTCCTAAACTGTTAGCTTATGGAGGGTGGGGAGACATTTGGGCTTCTGTCCTGGCCCCTAGGGGCATGAAAATAAGAGCATGTATGTGTGCATGTGCATATACACAAATTAAGTGTGTAGATGTGCATATGTTTGTGTATCTGTGCATACATGTATATATGTAAGAGAGCTTGTGTGCACGTACAAGTATGTTTTGGTGGGTGAGAGGGTCTGTGTGCACATATACATATGTATGTGTAAATATGTATGGGACAAAGGATCCAGTTTTATCAAACTGGGTCCTATCTGCTTCCTTCTGAGAACCCTGGGAGGGACAGGGACAATTGCACAGGAGTCCCTTAGAGCAGGCCTGCATTTGTCTCCACTGAGTATGCTTCTAGGCAAGACTTCTTTTGAGTAAAAGACCCTCCCTACTCCCTCCAGCCCCCGAGGGTGTGACCGAGATGTCTGCGGACCCTGTCAACAGGTCAAAATGGTGCCCTGAGCTGCTCCCAGCAGCAAGAGCCCAGGTCGGACTCTGTGCATGAGCGAAGGCCCCCTCCCATTCCCTTGGTGGCTGTGGCCTGCCTTTGTTTCTCAAAACAGCCTGTCGCTTCTGCCAGCGATGGGCCAGCAGTGATGGTGGGGCTGTGGATGGGGCAGCTGGATGGTCCCCTTCCTGGACCCGTGCAGGTCTGGGAGGGACTGGTGATGGAGAAGGGTCTCCAGGCTGCCTCGGGGGCCTGACCACAGCCTCATCCTGACCATCTCCTCTGAGCATGCGCACAGGTAGCTGGATTCTGAGCTCTCCTAAAGGGATCCTTCTGGAGGAACCAGGCTTGGTCAACGTTATAGTTAATGGTCCATTGCCCTAAGCAAACAGTGGTGCCTGGCAGGTTAGCTAAGGGGTCAGAAACACAGGTCAGGCATCCCAATCAGTCTGAATTCAGATTCCCACTGTGATGCCTTTTATAGAAGTATTTGACCTGCCTGCACTTCAGTTTTCTGAGAACGACAAGAGCAATTTATCTTGATTGAGCACTTTCAATGTGCTTATGATAAACATCTTACAGGTATCAACTCTTTTAACCTCAGTGACAGGCCTACTTTACAGAAGAGGAAAATGAGACATAGAGAAAGAGAAGACAACTTGCTCAAGGCAGTAATACTATAGTATAAACAACATATATATGATATATATGACTCATAAAAGAGAGATAAAAAAAGACAAGGGCCTGGGAATGAAGCTCAGTAGTAGAGTGCTTGCCTAACATGTGTAAGACTCTGGGTTTGATCCCCAGCACTAGAAAAAAAAAAAAAAAGAAAGAAAAACTCCCATAACTCCTTTTTCCCTTCAAACTTATTTTTCCTTCCTTTTATATCTCTTCTCTTCAAAAAATGTATAGCAAAGCTGGGCATAGTGGCACACGCTTATAATTCCAGTACTTGGGAGGCTGAAACTGGAGGATTCCAGTTCACAGCCAGCCTCAGCTACTTAGTGAGGCCCTCCACAACTTAATGAGACCCTGTTTCAAAACAAAGAATAAAAAAATAGGACTGGGGGTATAGCTCAGAGGTAGAATGTCCTTGGGTTCAATCCCTAGTACTGCAAAGAAAAAAAAAAAAGTACAGCAATAGCCAGTATTTTTTGAGCACTTACCACAGGCCAAACACCTCCCTAAGTGCTTCACCTGTATCAACTCATTAAATTCTCATCAGTCACGAAGGAGCACTATTGTTATCACCATCCTTATTTTATGGGTGAGGTAACTGAGACACAGAGATTGCATAACCAAAGTACAAAGCTGGGGTTTGAATCTCAGCCCCCTGAGCTTTTAATCCCTGTGATATATTTACTTGTGAAAAGAAGTTATGTGCAAGATAAAAATGTGCCCTAGGGTTTACCATACTGGTGGAGCCTCTCTCTTCTCCAAGACTTGGCCCCCACGCCCTGGGGTGGATGGTCCACCCTCGTTCACTTCCTCATCTTCCATTCACCATCAGCCCATTGTACTTTGGTTTCTGTTCCACTCCTTCCACTGAAAACTGCTCTCACAAAGAACACCAGTGGCCTCCTGGTTGCTAAACCCGAGAACACCTTTTTCCCCCGATGGTGCTTGACCTCTCAACTGCATTAGGCACTAGTGGTTACACCTTCCTTGATTTATCTGACACCAGCTCCTTTTGGCTTCTGCTCTCCATTCTTTGCCTCTGTCTCTTCCCTGTTCTTTCTGCGTGGCTCCTACACACTGGCACGTTTAGGGTTTTATTTCAGGTCTTGGGCAATGGCATTTATTTCCAAGTCTAGAATGACCTCCCAGATTTTCTCCTGAATTCCAGGTCTATAGCACCTACTTATTGGACATTTTATTTTCACCTTGTTTTCCCAAAGGCACAACAAACTGGGTATGACCTGAATCAAAGTGGTCACCTTCCCCAAAGAGACCCCTCCTCTTATATTCCCTTATTCTGAGCCTGACGCTCATCTACCTCACAGCCCAAGTCAGGACCTAAAGACCCATCTGACTCTCCCAGACTCTTCTTGCTAAGACCAGGTGTCAAGCCCTGCTCCTCCCACACTGTAACATCTGCTCGTCTCCACAGCCATTGCCTCAGCAAAGATCCTCATCATTTCTTTCTAGAATTACTGTAAATGTACTACCGCCAGTGTATTGATTATACTGTAACCAAAGTAACTTTCCAAAAAGTTTTACTATATGAATTAAGGATGTAGTTTTCCTATATCCTTTCTCTGACACTCTTGTCATTGCCATGCCCTTTGTCTGAGCTAGCCCTTCTTGACATTCTTTACCTGGCACTTGTCCTTCCAAAATTCATCATTTAGGAAGTCTTCTCTAATAACTTCTGCCTGGACATCTATCCATCCATCCATCCATCCATCCACCAATCCAATATTAATGAGGAATGAGGATATACTATGTTGTAAGAACTAAGCCTGGGTACAAGACAAAGTCTTAGTTTCCATAGAGACAGGAAGTATATTTGCAAAGGCTGATTATTGTCTCCCCCTCTTAAAGTCATGATCTTTAAAGGAAGTCATTCTGCTGTGTTCATCTTTGAATACTCAGTGCTTTGAACACACAGTCCCTCAATGGAATAAAGAAGGTTTGTTAACCAACTGCCTTACTAACTAAGTCTAACAGCTTAACACACCTATCAAAAGCAAATAGATAAACAGAAGTAGAAAACAAGAAAAGGAAGGAAATCTAGTTTGTTTGGACTTATGCTTAGTGACCCCACGCTGACCCCTTAGTAATCCTGGCTTTTTGTTGTTGTTGTTCTACATGCTCATAAATCAGATCTAGATTTGACTGACCCTGCTCTGTGGCTTTGATTTTCCAAATCTCAAGTTAGGTGTAGCAGAAAATTCACCCATGTCTGTTTACCCAGTATTGGTAAAGAGACTATTTGCTTAACGATGTGGTGGGTATTTCCCAAGCTCAGAATAGAGAATCAGAGGGCAGAATGCATTTGTTCTTGTATATTTGCAAGGTCCAGTAACTCTCAGCCAGGTTTGCAGACACTACAAGAGGTGGAAGGTGGGGGATAGGTGAAAGAATAAGGGAAGGAGATATTACAGAGCCTGGGTCCTTCTTCAGGGTGCAGATAAAATTGCATGAGAAGTCTTGGATCAAAACAACAACAAAAAAGCACTGGGTCAGCATCCTCACTTCTGTGGTTTGAATGTGCCCCCCCCCCCAATCCTTGTATTGGATTCTTAATTCCCAAATTCATATGTTAATAATATTTGGAGGTGGGGCCTTTGGGAGGTAATTAGGATTAGATGAGGTCATCATGGTGGAGCCATGATGGCATTAGTGGCTTTATAAGAAGAGGAAGTGAGGCCTGAGCTAGCACTCTTGATCTATCTCACCTTGGGAAGCCCTCTGCCATGTTGTGATGCAGCAAGAAGGCCCTCACAAGATGCTGGCACCATGCTCTTGGATTTCCCAGCCTCCAGGACCATGAGCTAAATAAACTTCTGTTCTTTATAAACAACCTGGCTTCAGGTATTTTGTTGTATCAATGGAAGACAGATACAACACTCATGATAACGCTGTCATTCAGCCTGCATTTCTCCTTCATAGCACTTATGGAGATTATAATTGATAACTTGTGCAATTTCCTATTATTGATCCTTTCTGATGGACTGTAGGCTCCATCAGGACAAGGATAGTGTCTTGCACTCCTATGGGTCCCCTGTGTCTAGGGCACTCAGAAAATATCATTGAAAGCTGGATGTGGTGGTGCACACTTGTAATCTCAGTACTTGGGAGGCTGAGACAGGAGGATTGCAGGTTCAAAGACAGCCCTCAAGAAGTAGTAAAACTCTTAACAACCTAGAGAGACCCTGTTTCCAAATAAAAAATAAAATCAGGCTGGGGGTGTAATTCGAAGGTAGAATGCCTCTGGGTTCAATCTCAAGTACCAAAAAAAAAAAAGATAAATAAAATAATTTCTGAATGGATAAATGATGGATGGATATCCAAGCCCAAATACCTACCATATCACTTTATAACCCAATTCAAAGCTATTTGCCACTGTGTTAGGTAGAGCTTTCATGTCATTCTAGCCTTGCTTTTATCTGAGAAGACACAATTTGCCCATCCTCTAATTCAGAATTGCTCAAGTTTCTAAAGCCAAGGCTCCTCCCTGTGCCATCTCTAGCACTTAGCACTGGAGTTTGGTGAAAATCTGGAACCTTAGGCTCATCTCCTAGATCTTCTGGTTTAGTAGATGTAAGCCCAATGATCAGTCAGGTTTGGAAACCACTGCTCTAGAGGAAAAGTTTTAAGGGATGAAGGCTAGAAAGTTTAATGTGGAGTCAGGCATGGTGGTGCATGCGTGTAATCCCAGTACTTGGGAAGCTGAGACAGGAGGATTGCAGGTTCAAAGACAGTCTCAGCAACTTAGTGAGGCTCTCAGCAATAGCAATTTAGCAAGACCCTGCTCTTCTTTTTTCTTTCTTTCTTCCTTTCCTTTCTCTCTCTCTCTCTCTCTCTCTCTCTCTCTCTCTCTTTCTTTTTTCCTTCCTTCCTTCCTTCTTTTTTTTTTTTTTGGTACTGGGGATTGAACTCAGTAGAGTTCTACCTCTGAGCTGCATCTCCAACCATTTTTATTTTTATATTTTGTTTTAAAGCAGGATCTTGCTAGGTTTCTGAAAGACCTACTACATTGCTGAGGCTGTCCTGGAATCTACAATCCTCCTATCTTAGCCTCCCAAGAAATGGGATTACAGGTGTGCACTACCACGCCCAGCTGAGACCCTGTTTCAAATTAAAAAACAAAAAGGGCTAGGAGTGTAGCTCAGAGGTAGAAAGCCCCTGGGTTCAATTCCCAGTACCACAAAAAGAAAGAAAGAAAGAAAAAAAGAAAGAAAGAGAGTGCCACTGAGAAAGAATACAATGTAAAATTGAAGTGGACACCACTTTTTTTCTTGACAGAGCAGCAAAGACTAAAGGTTGAATAATAAATCATGTTGGTTGGAGTCTGCAGCCCAGCTGTGCTTCTATTGATAGATCTGAGGGATCTCAGTACCCAGTGAGGTCAGAGGTCAAAGACTTAGCAGGAGAAGGGGTTCTTGGTAAAAGAGGTGAAATCATGGGAGTGCAGTGGGCTCAACAGACCTAAATTGACTGACAACTTTTCATTAGCCTTTAAACAGCTGTTTACATGCCCTGGTAGGTTTCTAGGAATCTCATAAAGATGCTAATCTTCTCTATTTGTAGTACTGACAAATATATAATTAGTGTCTGATGCCTTGCTTCTACATTAGGTTCTATAAATGCTGGTGCCTTTATTTGGAGCAAGGAAGGTTCCTTAAATTTTTTCCCCAAATAACATCCTGACCTTGATCCTCTGTACACAATATACAAAGACAACTTTTATGTAACTGCGGGACTGACCATTGGGTAACAATTGGAAAACACAGACCCACACTCCCTTTAAAACAAGCATCCTTCCCATAAGCCATTGGTTATCCTTGAAATATGTCTCTTCCTCTCCAAGCCCAAAGAAGTCAGAATATTCTCTTACCAGGTGCATTCCCATGGAGGTGGACATTGCCGTCTCAATCTCTGTTCCCACATCTTCGATGAAGGGATATTCATCTTGCCGGTGCACAAGCACCTTGGCCCCAGTGGAGGACACAAGAAAGGGGTTGTATTCCTCTTCGTTTATGTACAAGATGACTTGCAGCCCTGGAAGGAGAAGGCAGCCTGTTGTGGTCAAAGGCTAGGAAAACGTTCCCTGGAAGCAGCTGACCCCTCCCGGTGCTTTGGGGGGTTCAAATCCAAGACCCAGCACTTCCAGCAAGTGAAGGGTAGATGAGGGATAGACTGGAAGCTCCGTGAGGGTAGGAGTCATGCCTGGCTTGCTGACTGCTGTGCCCTGGAGCTTAGCCCAAAACAGGGTTCAAACATAGTATCACTGTCAGCATTTTTGCTAAGCATAAAGT
>PVLC010030814.1:0-19235 GCA_004027655.1 Graphiurus murinus
AATTGATATACATTATTCTATCACATATATAAGATAAAGATAAAGTAAGAGTTTTGTTGGACTATTCAGAGAGTATAGATCTGGGCTGCAACTAAATGGCAGAGCATTTGCCTGGCATGTGTGAGGCACTGCAAAAAAAAAAAAAAAAAAAAAAGGAAAGAAAGAAAAGAAATTTAAAAAAAAGGAAAAGGAGTGACATTGTACATACTCTATACCCAAAGAGCTACAGGTGACATGCAGAATTCAAACATGTGGTTTCTGATAACTCTTTAAGAATTCTTAAGCCATAACCCATATAAAGGCTATAAAAAAATCCCAGAGTTGAATTTTTAAATGAGAAATAAAACTTTGCATTTACTTCAAAAGTGAACTGTCTCTTCTGCTTTAAACTTGGGTTGCTTTTCAGGCAAAGAAACAGCACCATGATAGTAGGTATATTCCACCTCTTCTCTCTTCTCACATGCCAAACTTCTCTGGGTTCTATTTCTCTCTCTCTCTCTTTTTTAATCTGTGGTTTATGACCCAGTAGGGTTAGACATATCCCAAGAAAGAGGATCATAAGAGCAGGTCATGGCTTTTTTGGCTTGCCCTGGTCTGGCCTGGCCTGGCTGGTCTCTCTCATTGGACGTTTTGGAGTTGACTCTGCCAATCCCTATGACTTCAAGGCCACAAGAGACATTGCTCATTGCTCACAGCTCCCCAGTTTCTTACGAGGGATGCTGCAACTATGGCTAAATCTGTGGGGAGTTGCAGGGAATTAAGTTTTTTTGCTATCCTGAAAACCATTCCCTAGAAACCTTCGGCTTTTATTAACAATGCTACTATGAATTGATTTCTTTCCCATTTTGTTCTATGTTTTATTTTTCTTGGAATGCCGACCACAAAATATTGGTGTGCTTGGTAAAATTGTAGAGCCATCATTTTATATTTCATGCATATCAAGCTTTCCCTGATTTACTGAACTCTGTATACACCCTTGCTAATGAGAGCTTCTCCCTCCCAGTTTCCCACCTCTGTGTTGTACCCTGGAAGGATTCAGAGCCAACTGTGCCAATTGTATAGGCGTAAGGTGTTCTCTTCTTTCATATTGTATGTTCTTAGTCATAGGAACAAAATCTCATCCATTTTTATGGGCAGCATTGGTGTGTTGACAATATTGGTGTCCAAGAAATACCGTACCAACATAGAGAAAGAGCATAATAGCAGCTTCCCTAAATTCTAGCTAGCTGCCAAATAGGTACAAAGAGTATGGGCCCACAGTCATTTTAGTTAGGGTGTAGAGAAATGAGTTTCTGAGTCTTCCTTAATAAGTATGGCATTGTGTTTTGCTCAGGTCTATGGTAAAGTCAAGCCCTATAGCCTTATTCAAGCCTCACCCTAGCCTGAAATCTTGGCTTTTTATTATTTTCTTTATCATAGCAGTAATATATTCGTGTGTAAACTTTTGTTACAAACAACACAGAAGTGTATACAAGATTAAAGTGTTCCTGAATCCTGTTCCCTAAATGCCACTGCTCATTACTCTTACTATTGCTATTTCTTTTATTAATATTTGCTCTGAATAATAAATTTGCATTTCTATTTTTAAAATATAAGCATGAAAATGCATCAATTTTCCACAATTACAAAATATAAATAATTCAACATTCATTTTCCTCCTTCTACTTCATGAAATTTGTTTTTTTAAATTTTCATTTAGCGTAAATGTTCAAACATTAAAACTTATCAGAATTGTGGGTAAATATAATACAGCATAAACAAGCTTTAGGAACAGAGGAAGAGAAGCCAGTCACACAGGGAACAAAAGAGAGCTCGGTGGAAGTCAGTTAGGAAAGCAGCAGCTGCCCACAAAAGGCAGCCATAGCTTCAGAACCTAGGGGACTCAGCAAAGTGGGAGGCCCCATGTGCAGTGTGAACACCCCTCCCCTGGGCCTGCAGAGAGGCATCCAGAAGTGAAGGCCTCCATAATGAGCTCTCTTAGACATGCTTCCACAGCCTTGGTTGGCTTGAACAGGAAAAGGTAGAAAATGCAGGATTTCTGCTGTTCATATTCCTCAGTTTGTGCATCTGTTTTTAGGGTGAGATGCATTTGTCTTCCTCATCAATCATGAAGCTTTGTGAGCACTCACTTGTGTCTGGTTTATTTACTTCAGGACCCCAGTATTTAGCATGCATTCTTAAACGCCATCTATTGTAATATTCACACTTACTGTAGCAGGATATGGAGGCTTAAAAAGACAATGGGATTTTCCTGAGGTCACATTATTAAGAGCAAGCCCAGTACAAGCTCCTAGTCTCTTGGAGCTTGTCTGAGACTTTGTCATGGTTCTCTGCCTGGTGGTTCTTTTTGTTCTGAAGAACTCCCCCCATCTAACTTTTATATGAATACAGACTGTAGTGACTGCTAGAGTCCCTCAATAGTCAGTCTTCTCTTCTGTAACATAGTTATTCTCTGAACTTGATGACCAAAAATTGATTTCATTTCAGTGCTCTCTGGATTCTGATGGCACCATGTGACTCTTCATTGACCAATAGGAAGTGAGAAGAGTGATGTAACCACTCCTGGATCATGAGATTGATAGAAGAGCACAGACTCTCATTCCTGTCATCCACTTTTCCAGGCTGACACACTGATATAGCCAGGTGTGATGTAGGGCCACAAGGATGAGGTTTTCCTTATAGTGTGGAGGAGAAGCAATTCTGAAGAAATCTTTGGTTTCATGTTGTGGAGTTTTCAATTTGGGCCTAATAAATGTCTTGTTAATAACATTATCGTAATGGTGCTGCATTTGAGTAGCCACACATATACTGTGATCAATGAGCAATATGTTTCCCCTTTTAAAATTACATTTCATTTGGACTGATCATGGTGGTCAACACCTATAATCTCAGTACTTGGGAGGCCGAGACAGGAAGATTTCATGTTTGAAGGTAGCTTCAGGCAATTAGCAAGGCCTTTAGCAACTTAAAAGACCGTTTCCAAATAAAAAATAAAATAGGGTTTATGACTTAGCTTAGAGGTAGAATGCCTCTGGGTTTAATCCCCAGCAACACACACACACACACACACACACACACACACACACACCCCATTTCATTTTAAGACATATTTAATCAGTGTGAGTGATTGTTCTATAAAATTGAAGCTAGAGAAAAGAAAATGCAAACCAAAAATTGATAATTTTAATGAAGATGGGGTGAGAAATGATTCAATGATAGAGAAAAATCCAGAGAGTAGGGAGGCATAAAGAGATGTGATGGATAGTGTCATGTGTCATAAGAATTTTCTTCCATCCATTTTCTCTACCCTTTTTGGCATCCCAATACAGTGGTTTCTGTGCACTCCATCAGTGTGGCCCTTTCCTTCTTGTCTGTGGTTGAATTGAGCCACTGGTGACACCACTGGGAGTCTGAGGGCAGGAGGAGAGGAGGTTGAGGTTTGATTTCCTAGCTCTCCTGTAAGGCTGTGTTGGCAATGGCAGTGCTTCTCCATTGCCTGTTCATCTTCTCCTCTTCCCCCAGCTAGAACTATGGCTATGCTCTCTCTCTATTCCAGGGTCAAAGCCAGCCTCAGCAACTTAACAAGACCCTAAGCAAGTTAGTGATAACCTTTTTCCAAATAAAAATAAAAAGGGCTAGGGGTATAGCTCAGAGGTAGAATGCCCCTAAGTTCAATAGCTAGTACCAAAAAAGAAAAAAAAAGAAGAAAATGCCAAAATGTACACTGAAGTCTGTCCTTCTAGTGTGCAGGTCTAGCGACACGGCAAACATAGGCTTGTGGACAGGTGCATTTTGGCTCTGCCTAACGGCAAACATAGGCTTGTGGACAGGTGCATTTTGGCTCTGCCTAATGGCAAACATAGGCTTGTGGACAGGTGCATTTTGGCTCTGCCTAGTGCTGGGTCTTACTGCAGTGGGTCTGGTATTGAACTCTCAGACACTACCTCCCAGCAGGTGGAATCTTGTTTCATGAGGGGCTGCCTGAGGTACTAGTAGCTGAAACAGTCTCTTGGCTAGCTTGCTATTATAGGTCCAGAAGCTCAGTTTTTGGACCCTGGCCTGGAAGTAGGGGTTGTGGGACTGTGCCTAGCACTGGGTTTCACCACCATGGTCCTCATTCTGGATTTCAGATTTAAGGTCTGGACTTAATTCCCTCTCCCTTCCGAAGCAGCAGGCATCTCTCTCCACTCTGAGCTATTTATAATCAGGGGAGTGAGGATGGGGAGCACTGTTTCCTCTCTATCTTCTTCAATGTGACTTTACTTTTTCTGTTTCTTCTTGTTATTCGAAAACCAGGCTCTATGGTTTCTCACTTGGTTTTCTTAATTCCTGTGAAGAAGCACTGTTTCCTCCCTACCTTCCTCAATGTGACTTTTCCTCTTTCTTCTTATACTAAAACCAAGCACTGTGGTTTCAAACCTGGTTTCCTTAGGTACTTTGTTGAATAAATAGCTATTAAAATTAGTGTCTCTATGGGGAGATGATCATGTATTCAGTCACCCTGCGTCAACATCTTACTAATTTTCAATCCTGAACTTTTTAAAGAGGACTATTCTGAAATGCAACTTCATAGATTTCCCTTTCTTTGGGGCTCATTGTTCGGGCTTTGCTGGTTTCCTTTGGACAGGTCATGATTTACTAAGTGGTTAGCAACTTTCTGTTCTTTTAAATGATGTTTGCACATTTGCAGAGAGTCAGCTTTTTATTTTTGTCTGTACTGGTTTTCTTCAGTAGAGGTAGACCTTCATTTCTGGTCTAGTTTATGATTTTAAATGGGCTAGCTGTTAATAATTCCGGGCAGGCAGATAATGCTTTAGGTTTCTCTAGGTGGCTGAACTATTTCCTTTTTTTTCTGAATTTGGATGGGACAGCTGAGTGGGCTCTGTTATTTGGCAAGACAACTAACTGAAATATGCACTCAGACTGGAGATACTGGGTGTGTGCTGTAATCGCCTCAGACCTGACTTGTCCCCAGGGTGTTTCCTGGTCAGAAGTAATTAT
Organism: Graphiurus murinus; assembly: GCA_004027655.1. Taxonomy (NCBI): domain Eukaryota; kingdom Metazoa; phylum Chordata; class Mammalia; order Rodentia; family Gliridae; genus Graphiurus; species Graphiurus murinus. The sequence continues at coordinate 5,002 of PVLC010030814.1, forward strand.
TGTCTAAGTCCATCAGTTGGACCAGTTTGCAGGAGAAGCCTGAAGGTTAATCCAAGCAGGATGGATCCTAAGTCACACTCTTGGTCAGCAGCTCCAAACCTCTCCTTGTCAAGCTCAACAGAAGAGGTGCCAGGAGAGAGCTTCATATCTCCTGGGTTCTCCTGTGGCCTCTATGGCTCTCTGAATACTCCACTCAACACTGAATACTCCACTCAACAAGGAGTTATGTAGATATGGACCAAGAAGAAATACATAGCAATGACTTTGGAAATAAATTCCTGATAAAATTTTACCTTTCCTCCATTCTTTATGCTGGATATGGCAAGCTGAGCTGTGTTGAAGGGAAGAGCCTTCTGGGATTAACAGCTGTTAAAGAACACTTCTGTTCTCTAAAGAAGCGCCTTTGGGAGCTGAAGGGTAGTTAGCTGCCTGTGTGGGACTTATCAAGATGCAGGACAGAGAGAACTGTGGTTTCCTGTGCAGAAACTTTCCTGTGAAGAGTGTAAAGTCGTTGAGTCATGTTCCTCATGAGATGTTTTTCAATATTTGGTCTGACTTTACTCCTATCCTTCCATCTTTGCCCATACCCACCCCACCCTGCCCTGCTTCCTATGCATGACTGTTGTTTTGGAGCTTCTTGCTGCCACTGACCAGTAATGCTAAAGAGCCATTCTGGGAAAGTTTCTAACTAAGAACAATGATACACATTTTCTTTAGCTGTCATTCAAGGCTTTCCATGGCCCAGTCATTTTTTTTTTTTTTTTTGGTCAAAGCAGTAACATGTCCATGTTAACAATTTCTTTCTGAATGGCACGGAAGTATATTAAATAAAGGGTGATTGTCTTCCTAAATCCTATTTTACAGAAGCAACAACTTGTGAGTGTTTTTATTTCTAAGTCTTTCATTAGTTAAGATTATATATAGCTTTGAACAGTAAACTTTTATTTCTATTTTTAAATTTGTCTGTGTTAACAAGTATATGAATGGATTCCTCCCGTGAGATGTAAAGGAGCTGGCACAATACTTGTCACACTGAGTCCTAAGAGCAGGCAGGGAGCAGGAGAGAGGTGGATTTGACCAGATGGGGTTCTGCTTGGTAAATTCACAGTGGGGAGTGTGGCAAAGGGTAGACAGTGTGCACGGTGATGCTTCCAATAATAGGTGATGAAATCTAATTGTGGCAAGGATAGAATTGAAGGACTGGTCAGTGAGGCGTGTTGTGATGGGTCAAGAGATCGGATCCTGTGTGGGTGGAGGGGGAAAGTCATGGAAGCTGAGACTGTGGGAAAAATAGTTGCAGAGATCAGAGGTGAGGGTCAGGCAGGGTGATCTCTAACCTGAGGCTGGAGGTCATACCCTCTGGGTGAAGACGAGATACAGGACTGATGGTTAGAATGGGGTGGATGACAGAATAAAGGAAAGAGTGTCTAGAAAACATAGAAGGTAGGATGGTGGACTGATCATCTAGGTAGATATTGGAGTTATCACAAATATAGACAGATTAATGTTGGAGAAGCCTGTCAACCAGGCACTTAGATCACAAAATTTTGTGGTAATAATTTGTATACCCTTTAGGGACATTAAAAATGTATGGATTATTTTGTTGTTGTTGTACTGTAGATTGAACTCAGGGGCATTCTACCTCTGACCTACACCCCAGCCCTTTTTATTTTTATTTTGTTGTCTTGCTAGGTTGTTGAGAGTTTCACTACATTGCTGGAGCTGTCCTTGGATATGTGAACCTCCTGACCCATCTTCCCAGTATTGTGACAAGCGTGTTCCACCCTACCCAATTGGAAATTTTATCTTATATACTACTGATTAAATAAACTATACCTACAGCTCATGACCCAGTTTGGCTTCACTTCCTTCTCTGTGGCTCTTCAAGATTCTGAAATTTGTGTGCATTGTTCTCTCATGTGTAACAGGATGTTAGAAATACAGGTTAACCCCAAAATAAAGAAACAGTAGAAGAAATATTTCAAAAGAGTTTCAACATGACTTCTGGAACTTAATAAAAAAATTTCTAAAAAATGCTCTTACAACTGTTAATATGTCCTCAATATCAAAGTATAAAAAGGTTTCGAGTTAATTTTTGTGTGAGGACTACAATGTTGATTTAGTTTGAGAATGAATAATCTCACCCCTTTCATCTTGAGGTTGCCCCATAGGTTTCTGCATGATCAGAAAAATATTGACCCTAAACTGTATACGTGACTTTTAGGACTGGCTTTCATAATAACTGTCATGTTGAGCTGATGACATCATAGTAAGCACTCTGCCAGGCATACACTGTGACACTGTGATTGTTTCCTCCCATTTGTAAGATACAATTGCCTATGGCCAAATGCTGCTATAGCACTTGGAAATTGAGGGTGAATATAGAACACAGAGTTATCAGACTTGAGGAAGCACTGGATCTAGAGTCAGTAAATCCAAGTTCTCGGTACTGAACTATATTATAAAAACCATCAATATCTTTGTTTGGAGAAACTGGAAATTATGAATGGTATCATTTTCATAGCTATTTTTATGGTCTCCTGTACTCAGAATTAATTTGTCAGTTCCTCACTCTGAGGGTGAACCTGAAGACAGCCTCAGTGCCTGGGATTTTCTGTGTTGTTAGAACATCTCACAGTGGCTCTCTGCCTTAGTTTATTGTGGAATGATAAATCATTGGTACAAAATAATCCCAAATTCTGTTATGACTCTGAATTTTCTTTCTTTTTTTTAAGAAGGGAGCCAAAGTCTCTTTTATTTATTCCTTTATATTTTTTCATACTTAATCTTTTTATTAGTTTTATAATTTTATTGGTGTATTGAAATTATATATCATAGTCAAAGTAATACATCCAAACATGAACATACCACTTGTATTTTCCTCTGCATCCCATCCTGCTCCACATCTCACCTTCCTCATATATATTAGTGAGATTGGTAGGGTTATCCTCATATATGGACGTAACATTATTTGAACTGTTTCTTTCTTCAATTCTACTTATTCTCCTTCCATCTCCCTCATGCAGATTCTGTCCACTATTCTACCAGTCTCTCTCCTCATTTAAATGAAGTTGCTTTAGTTTTCTATTTTCTTGCCAGCTTTCACATATGAGAGAAAACATACAACCCTTGATTGTTTGAGACTGGCAGATCTCAGTATAATGTTCTCCAGTTTCATTCATTTTCCTGGTAATGCCATAATTTTGTTCTTCTGTATGGCTGAGTAAAATTCCATTGTGTATATATACACCACATTTTCTTTATCCATTCACCTGTTAACGGACATCTATATTGGTTTCATAATTTGGCTATTGTGAATTGTGCTACTACAAACATGGGTATACATGTATCACTCTTGTATTCTAACATTAATTCTTTTGGAAAAATATAGAGGAGTGGTATCCTGGTTAACCTGTATCTTTATCAAGATACCTGACATGACGATGGAGGAGTCAGTTGTTTTTAGTTCTGGTCCTCATGCAGACTGACCAGTAGACTGAGGGAAATTCACAGCCAGTACAATTAGTGCAAAATCTTGAGTCTTACATTATTTTTCAAAACCTAGTATATCTGTAAACAATAAGTGTTTTTCACAAATGTTTCCACTCTGAAATCAACACCGAGATTGCAATGTTAAACTGGGGTGACTCCCACATATTTCTAGATTTTACATTCATCTGGGTAAGAGCTATATAAACATTAATGTTTTTTCAAGGACAAAGGCCATGGTTTTCATGATCAGAACCCAAGGCCAACTTGTCACCATATCAGGAATAAATGCCTTAAGCAGACTTTCCACAAACCCACTGCACTGTTCCTATTTAGGCAGAGAGGCTATCTTTAAGGACACTATTTTATAAAAGATTTGATACTCTAATGAGATCTGTAGATTCATTCACTAAGAACCAAGATGCCTTGGCTATCATGTATAAAACAATTATGAGCAGGGTTTTGTGGTTTGAGAGAGATTCTTCCCACAGCAGTGAAATTAAAAGTACTAAGTGCTGAATAAGAAGTGATCTAGAGGAAGTAACATAGGAAGCTTATTTGTATAGATAGGGTAACAGTTATTTTACTTTCAGAATGTTTTCTCTAAGAAAACTTAGAAAAGCAAGGTTAGAAAAGATGCATTGGGAAAAATGGAAAGGATAGCAGCATAGAGGGAGACAGCGTGTTTCAGTCACTCTGAGACTTGGGACTCAACCACCAGGAAGATTTGCTTCTTAACAAGGGAAGAAACACTGTGAAAAACTCACCAAAAACAATGACAGTTGAAACGTGGTGGAATATGAACCAGAAGAGAGAGCAGAAGACTATAAAGAGCTCCATGTGTCTCACCTGGTGAGTGGAAAGCAGCGGCTGTGGCAGGGGCATCATTTTGGCCAGGCCGCACCAGCTGGTGGCTGCTGGGATTGCAGCTCCCAGAGACCTCCAGCAAAGAAGCAGCAGTAGATTCTTGTGAAGCCAGCAATTACAGACCATCATCAAAAGCAGTTGACTCTTCTCTCCATGCTTGACAAAGACCTGACTACCCAGATGGCACACCTATATCCTGCAGATGCAGCTGAACTCCTCTCTGTCTGCAGGGACCTGGAGCAGCGCTCATCAAGACCATGGGTTAACAAGCTGTCCCGCTGGGAAACTGTCCTGCATGGGACTTGAGAGGCAAGGAATAGACTTGCTGGGTCTGTTACTTTGCAGACCTTCTGAGGTGAGGGTGGAAGCTACTGTCTGACACAGCAGAATAATGAATTAGCAAACAGCCTGTAGGGACATTCAGGCAGGAAGGAACTGGAATTGCATTTCCCCAAGCCCTCGCAGGGTCTCCAGGGTTCACCACTGTACAGCCAGTTGTGGTGTCTGTGGGGGGAAATAACTCAGCCTACTAAGTTGTAGGCTCAGAAAGCAATAAACTCATGCCTGACTGTGTTTCAGTGCTACAAACACTAACGCCAGAGCCCAACAAGGGCTCACATGATTGCAGTCACCCAAGAGCAGCTGTGGTGTCTCTGGGGATAAATAACTGAGCCACCCAATCTCCAGGGTTAGAACTGTATAATCTCTTCCTGATGGAGCTTGGGCCCTGTATGCTGGGAGGCCAAGGACCTGTCAGGGTTTCACTTGATCACAGCTACAGGCTGGGAACTCAACACTGTCCCCACCAGCAGAGTTTGTGCCTGGCATGCATGCATGCCAGTGAGTGACAGTGCTCCACATGATCATAACAAGCATATCAGGGGTGGTGTTCCAGGGGCCATCAAAGCTCAGTGAGCCAGGCCACAAATTTGGAACATAGCAATCACTGGTCTTTGCTGAGCTTAAGCCAACTGAACACAGAGACTGGAGGTCAGTGCTCTGCAGTTTCATGAGCTCACAATCAGCAGAGCAGAGGTGGTTCCTATGGGGCAATAAATCCTAACCAGCAGACTGCTGACTCTGAACAGAACATCATAATCTTTGACCCTATGGAGTTTGGGGTTGGAAAGCACAGCAACCTGCAGCCAATCGGAGACTCCTGTTTGTATGCATCAAGAACTATAGTTAGAGAGACTCTAGGGGACAAACTCAAAAGTTTGATATATGAGACAGATTGGAAGAGGCAAATATATACCCCCATCATAGACCTAATTATAAAGGGCTAACAAACGGACACAGGAACCACACACAAAGAAGAAAAAGATGCTAAGACAACAGAAATACAAGCCTGAGAATTCTGAAATATGAGAATGCAGAACAGAGAGGAAATAATAAAGTCTCACAACTTAACAACAAGGGAGATCACCAATACTGATCTGCAGGAAACACAAGAAAGAGAGTTCCAAATTTTGATCTTCAATATGATGAAAAGTCTCAAAGAAAGTATACAGGAAATCAAGTAGGATATTTAGGCCCTAAGAAAGAACCAAAAGAGGATTTGAGAGAAGTGAAGGAGTCAATAAATGTATTAAACACTGCAATAGAAACCACCTCAGGTAGGCTAGACCACATGGAAAAAAGGGTATCACTCTTGAAAGACAGTTCATTCATAACTGAAAACAGTCAACAATATGGAGAAGACAATACAACAACATAACCTAAACATCCAAGAAATATGGGACAATATGAAAAGTCCTAACTGATCAATAAAAGGCATTGAAGAAGGTCTAGAAGCACAAACCAAGGGTATCAGAAATCTCTTCAGAGACATAATTTCAGAGAATTTCCCAAACAGAAAATTACTTGGGCATCCATGTAGAGGAGACATTCAGAAGACCATTATGAAAAGATCAAAGAAGGACTTCCCCATGCCACATAATAATCAAAATGATTAACATAGAGTCCAAGCAAAGAATTTCAAAATAAGCAAGAACGAAAGAATGGGTGACATTCAGGGACAAAACATTAAAATTAATTCCAGACTTCTCGACCTATCATGAAAGCCAGGAAGAACAGATATGATGTACTCCAGACCTTGGAAGAAAACAACTTCCAATCAAGACTGCTATATCCAGCAAATATATCATTCAAAATAGATGGAGAAATAAATAAAAACATTTCAAGACAAGCAGAAACTAAAAGAATTTTGACTACCAAGACAGCACAAGAGCAAATACTTAATGAAATAAAACACAAAGAAGGAGGAAGAAGCAAATTCCAGAACAAAAGAAGAGGCAAACTCCACCAGATGGGCAACTAAGCAAAGAAGAAATAACACTATATCAAACAGAAAATAGAACTCAAAATAAGAGGAAACAAAAATCATACTTCAATAATAACACTGAATGCCAAAGGCCTTAACTTCTCAATTAAAAGACATAGTCTGGCAATGTGAATTAAAAAACATAATCCAACTATATACTGCTTGCAAGAAACTCACCTTACAGCCAAAGGTGAAAGGATGGAAAAAGATATACCATGAAAATGGAGACTGAAAACAAGCAGGGGTAGCAACACTCATATCCAACAAAACTGAGTTTAAGTAAAAATGTATCAGAAGAGACAAAGTAGGACACTTTTTATTAATAAAAGGAACAATCCAACATGAAGATATAATGATAGTAAAAACTTAACCCCCAAATGTGGGTGGACTCACTTTTGTAAAACAAACTCTTCAGGATATTAGGTCTCAAATAGACCCAAATACAATAATATTGGAAGACATCAACACACCACTCACACCACTAGATTGATCTTCTAGACAAAAGATGAATAAAGACTCTTCAGACCTAAAAAACACTATAAACCAAATGGACCTAATAGTCATAAGCAGAATATTTAAACCAGCAACATTCTTCTCAGCTGCTCATGGAAACTTCTCCAAAATAGACCACATCCTGGGCCCCAAAGCAAGGACCAACAAATTAAAAAAATGTAATATAATTCCCTGCATCTTCCCACAAGGGAATGAAAAATAGAAATCAATAACAGGAAGAGCAAAAGAAATTACATAAATATATAGAGACTGAATGGTACACTTTTGAATGAGGACTGGATCAGAGAAGAAATAAGGGGAGAAATAAAAGAATTCCAGAAATTGAACAAAAATAGAGGCACGATGTAACAAAATCTATGGGACACTTTGAAAGCAGTGTTAAGAAGAAAATTTATAGCACTGAGTGTCCAAATAAGAAAAATAGAAAGTCACCAAATAAACAACTTAATGACATACCTCAAGGACCTAGAAAAACAGGAACGGTCTAATCCCAAAGCCAGTAGATGGCAGGAGATAATTAAAATCAGAGCAGAAATCAATGGAATAGAGAACAAAAACAATACAAAGGATCAACAAAACAAAAAGCTGGTTCTTTTTGAAGATTAACAAGATTGGCAAACTCCTAGCCAACCTAACCAAAAGAAAGAGAGAATCAACCCAAATTATTAAAATTAGAAATGAAAAAGGAGACATCACCACAGACAGTGGAGAAAGACAGAACATCATAAGAACCTATTTTGAAAATTTATATTCCAATACATTGGAAAACATGGGGGAAATCGACTGATGTCTCAACACATATAACCTACCTAAATTGAACCAAGAAGATAAAGAAAACCTAAACTGACCAATAGCAAGCAAAGAGATAGAAACAGCAATGAAAAGCCTTCATCAAAGAAAATTCCAGGTCCAGATGGATTTCCAGTTGAATTCTACAAAACCTTTACAGAAGAACTGAACCCAACACTTCACAAATTATTTCACAAAATCAAAATAGATTGAATTCTTCTGAACTTCTTCTATGAGGCTAGTATCACCTTAATACCAAAACTAAATAAAGATACCTTGAGAAAATAAAATTACAGACCAATATCACTGATGAACATAAATGCAAAAATTCTAAACAATATACTAGCCATGTATATTTAAAATCACATCAAGAAAATTGTATATCATGACTGAGTTGGTTTCATTCCAGAAAAGGAAGGCTGGTTCTGTGAACGCAAATCAATACATGTGTGCCACATAAATAGAACTAAGGACAAAAATCACAGGATCATCTCAATAGATGTTGAAAAAGCATTTGACAAAATCCAATATCCATTCATGCTAAAACCACTGTGGAATATTGGAATATAAGGAATGTACCTCAATATCATTAAGGCAATATATAATAAATCCAAAGCCAACATAATAGTGAATGGGGGAAATATATGGAAATTCCTTTTAAAATCAAGAAAAAGACAAGGATGACCACTATTATTACTCCTTTTCAATATAGTTCCCAAGACTCTTGCCAGAGTAATAAGATAAGAGAAGGATATCAAAGGAATTCAAACATGAAAAGAAGAATTAAATTATCTTTATTTGCATATGACATGATACTATATTTAGAAGACCCAAAAAACTCAATCAAAAGATTACCAGAGCTGATTAATAAACTCATGAAAGTAGCAGGATACAAAATAAACCTAAAAAATCAGTAGCTTCTCTATATACCAACCATGAATCCACTGAGAAAGAAATACAGACAACAATTTCATTCACAATAACCTCAACCCCCCCCCCAAAAAAAAATACCTAGGAATAAACCTAACTGAAGATCTTAGAAAATGGAAAGATCTCCCTTGCCATTGGATAGGCAGAATAAATATTATCAAAATGATCATTCTACCAAAAGTGATCTACAGAGTCAATGCAATCCCTATCAAAATACCAATGTCACTCTTCACAGACCTAGAAAAATCAGAATAGAAGATACAGAAACAAAACCACACAATTAAAGCCAATTGACTTTCAACAAAGGTGCCAGACACATATGTTGGAGAAAAGACAGTGTTTTCAACAAATGGTGCTGGGAAAATTGGTATCCAGTTGTAGAAGAATAAAACTTAATCCTTACCTCTCACCCTGCACAGGAGTCAACTCGAGATAGATCAAAGATCTGGAAGTTAGACCAGAGACTGTGAAACTACTGGAGGAGGACATAGGTCCAATGTTCCAATATGTAGGCACAGGTAGAAACTTCCTTAATAAGACCCCCAAAGCACAGGAAACTGAAATGAGAATTAATAAGTGGGATGACATTAAACTAAAATGTTTCTTCTCATTAAAGGAAATCATCAAGAGTCTACAGAGTGTTCCAGATCAACAAACAAACAAACAAACAAACAAACAAACAAACAAAAAACTGAGGGAAGAGAGACACTAATGGATAAGTGCAAAACAGGGGAAATGGTCTCAGGTTAACTAGGAAATCTCTTAAGATGAATGCAATTCTTCCGATTTAGATTTTACATGGCTGTTTATCAGTAACCAAATGTTGTACTTAAAAAAAATAAAAGAAGAACCTAGGTCCTTTACAATACTACTACTACTACTACTACTACTACTACTACTAAAGAGTCTAAAGAGATAGCCTACAGAATGGGAGATGATCTTTGCCAGCTATCCCTCTGATAGAGGACTAATATCTAGAATATACAAAGAACTTAAAAGATTTTACACTGAAAAACAAATAACTCAGTCAAGAAATGGGCAATTGAATTGACTAGACACTTTACAAAAGTAGAGATACAAATGGCCAATAAATATATAAAAAAATGTTCAACATCATTAGCAATCAGGGAGATGGAAATCAAAACCACACTGAAATTTCATCTTGTCCCAATCAGAATGGCAATCATCAAGAAGTCAAAAAACAATAATATTGGTGAGATGTGAGGAATTGGAACACTTCTACATATTGGTGCGATTGCAAATTAGTTCAGCCACTATGGAGATCAGTGTGCAGATTTCTTAGAAAACTGGGAGTGGATTCACTATATGATTCAGCTATACCACTCCTGGATATCTTTCCAAAGAGGCCAAAATCAGAGAACTACAGTAATATCTGTATACCCATGTCCATAACAGCACAATTCACACTAGCCAAATAATGGAACCAACCTAGATGTCCATCAAGAGATGAATGGATTAAAAATTATGGGAAGCCAGGTGTGGTGGTGCACGCTTGTAATCCCAGCATTCGGGAGGCTGAGACCGGAGGATCCGGGTTCTCGGCCAGCCTCAGCTACCTAGTGAGGCACTCCGCAACTTAGTGAGACTCGGTTTAAAAATAAAGAATAATAAAAAAAATAGGGCTGGGGGGTGTAGCTTGGAGGTAGAATGCCCCTGGGTTCAATCCCCAGTACCGCAAAAAAAAAAAAAAAAAAAAAAAAAAATTATGGGAAACACACACAATGGAATTCTACTCAGCAATAAAGAAGAACAAAATTATGTCATTTGCAAAAAAGTGGAAGGACCTGGAGAAAATTATGTGAAGTGAGATTAGCCAGTCACAGAAAGTCATTTGCTTTCTCTAATATGCACAGGTTAGGGAGTAATTGGGATACCAGAGGGACTCCAGATAATGGAAGAGAAACTTCACTGGAGCCAGGGAGGTGGTTAAAGGGAAGAGGAGGAAGAGTGAGGTTCATTAATGGAAATACTACCATTTACTGTGTATACATATGTGAATATACCAACATCGATCTCAGTACTCTGTATTGGGAAGGGAGGGGACAAGGAGGTAGAGGGCAACAAGTATTGTGTGCATGTATGTCATTGTCAACATGATTTACATTATGATGTGAGACTAATGCACCAGTAAAAGAATCCCATAAAAAAAGAAAACAGCCATGAAGCACATTCATAAAAAAAGAAAAATACATTGGAAGACATTGAGGAATGACTGAAGCATTTGAATCATCGCCACTAGACCACCAGGGAGACGTCTTGACTGAAGCATTTGAGAGGCAGGAGGCTGAGAGAAGAGCAGACATTGTCAAGTGTGGCTGACCATAGTCACTTGCAAAGCCACCTCTGAGGACCATGGAAGAGGCTTTGCTTCCTAACATCTTCAGGTTCCCTGAGGAAGGCTGCCACCACACTCATCATCCTCAGCAGTGTCCTGTAGAGTCCTCTGGAGAACCAGCTTGAGGGTCTGCTGTCTCAGCTGCTGCTTAAATGAGCCAGTTAAGAATAAGTGCTGTGTGCATGTATGTCACTGTCAATATGACTTACATATCATGTGAGACTATAATGCACCAATAGAAGCGTATCAAAAAAGAATAAATGATGCAGGGTGTGGTGGTGCATACCTGTAATCCCAGCACTTGGGAGGCTGAGACAGGAGGATCACAGATTCAAGCCCAGCCTCATCAACTTAGTAAGGCCCCCAGCAATTTAGTGAGACTGTTTCAATATAAAAAATAAAATAGGACTGGGAGTATAGTTCAGAGATAGAATGGCCCTAGGTTCAATCTCCAGTACAAAAAAAAAAAAAAGTAAATAATGAATAATAATCAATTTGAACCCATAACCCAAGGAGTCTTCGGATGCTGTCAGGTATGCTGCCAGAGGAGAAGACTAGGATGGTCCAGAGATAGGATGGTCACATAGAGCCTGGTCATTTGCATCCCCTGTATCATGACAAGAGGTTAGTCTGGATCAAGGAAAACCATAAAAAAGAATCTTAGCAATGCTACAGCAATAGAAGTAGACTAATAGAATAGAATAGAGGTTCCAGAAATAAATCCAGACATACAAAGGCATCTGATTCTTGACAAATGTGCCAAAAACATATACTGGAGAAAACACAGCTTTTTCAATAAATGGCACTGGGAAAATTGGGTATCCTCATGTAGACAATTTTAAGTAGACCCTATCTCTCATTCTGTAAAAAAAGAATCAACTCGAGATGAATCAAAGACTTGATATATGAGCTGTAACCTTGAAATTATTAGAGGAAAATATAGGGAAAATATTTCAAGATACAGGAACTGGTAATGATTTCCTGAGCAGAAGTCCAATAGCTCAGGAAATAAAGGCAAAAAGTAACAAATGGGGTCACATTAAATTAGAAACTTGCACAGCAAAGGAAATAATAGAGTAAAGAGACAACCTATGGAATGGGAGGAGGTCTTTGCAAGCTATTCATCTGTGTGTGTGTGTGTGTGTGTGTGTGTGTGTGTGTGCATGCACATATATATGTGCAGAACTTAACATCAAAAGCCTAACCTCAAGCCGGGCGTGGTGGTGCACGCTTGTAATCCCAGTATTCGGGAGGCTGAGACTGGAGGATCTGGGTTCTCGGCCAGCCTCAGCTACCTAGTGAGGCACTCCGCAACTTAGTGAGACTTGGTTTCAAAATAAAGAATAAAAAATAGGGCTGGGAGTGTAGCTCAGAGGTAGAATGCCCCTGAGTTCAATCCCCAGTACCGCAAAAAACAAAACAAAACAAAAGCCTAACCTCAAAGGAACAAGTAATCTAGTCAATAAATGGGCAAATGATCAGAAAACACATCTCAAAAGGAGTAAAAATGAGCCAGATGTGGTGTCACCTGCTGGTAATCCCAGTATTTGGGAGGCTGAGACTGGAGGATCCAGGTTCGCGGCCAGCCTCAGCTACTTAGTGAGGCCCTCCGCAATTTAGTGAGACCTTGTTTCAAAATAAAGAATAAAAAATAGGGTTGGGATGGAGCCTGAAGGTAGAATGCCCCTGGGTTCAATCCCCAGTACTGAAAAAAAAAAAAAGAAGTATAAATGACCAGTAATATATAAAAAAACGAGAGCCGGGCATGGTGGCACACACTTGTAATCCCAGCATTTGGGAGGCTGAGACTGGAGGATCTGGATTCTCAGCCAGCCTCAGCTACCTAGTGAGGCCCTCCACAACTTAGTGAGACCTTGTTTCAAAATAAAGAATAAAAAATAGGGCTGGGGGTATAGCTCGGAGGTAGAATGCCCCTGAGTTCAATCCCCAGTACTGCCAAAAAAATTAAAATAAAATAAAATAAAATAAAAATGATCAATGTCTTTAGCTTTCAGTATATTGCAAATCAAAACTTCTTTGAGATTTCATCAGACTCTAGTCAGAATGGCTATTTTTTTTAATTATAATTTTTTATTGTAGTAATTCGTGCAATATAGCATACATCTTTGTTAAGTACTAGTTGTTAACAACATATTTGCACACAATTCTCATTTGACCCCTTCCCCAATTCCCACCCCATTCCCTCCCTCTCCCTCCCCCTCAGGTTCACTTCAGTGAGTGACCTTGATATGATTGTGCAAGTACATCATGTGCTTTAGGGTGTCCCTCTGCCCCATGCATCCACTACAATTAAATCAACTTCTTTGCTTATCGAGGATCTCTCCTTTTCATCTGGAGACCCTCCTATGCCCCATCTTCTCCCTAGCATTCACATATTAAGGAGAACATATGCTTCTTAACTCTTTGTGACTGACTAATCTCATTTAATATAATGTTTTCCAGTTGCATCCATTTCCCTGCAAAGAACATGATTTTATTCTTCTTTATGGCTGAGTAAAATTCCATTGTGTACATATCCCATATCCCATTCAACTGTGGTTGGACATCTTGGCTGCTTCCATAGTTTGGCTATTGTGAATTGAGCTGCTATAAACATAGATACACATGCATCGGTCTGATAATTTGGTTTCCATTCTGTTGGCTATATACCCAGTAGTGGTATTGCTGGGTCATATGGTAGGTTCACTCCCATTCGTCTGAGGATCCTCCATACTGTTTTCCACAGTGGTTGCACAAGTTTGCAATCTCACCAACAATGTATTAGGGTTCCCACTTCTCCACACCCTCGCCAGCAGGTGTTGTTGTTCATATTTTTTATGATTGCCATTCTGACTGGAGTTAGGTGAAATCTCAGGGTAGTTTTGATTTGCATCTCCCTGATTGCCAATGATGTGGAACATTTCCTCATACATTTATTGGCCATTTGTATTTCTTCTTTTGTGAAGT
>PVLC010030815.1:0-12500 GCA_004027655.1 Graphiurus murinus
TCCCAAATGCTGGGATTACAAGCGTGTGCCACCACGCCCGACTCTCAATGGTTTCATTTTAAATGTTCTAAAACCATAAGCTAACATTTTCTGTACCTATCATCCTATTCCCAAAGACATCTCTCAAAATAATCTGCTTTGCTCAATCAAGAATGCCACTTAATTTGCATCCTTAGTTCACAAAATGTTCTCTACATACTGTTTAACATGCTAGGTGCTGTTTTCAAGTAAGATTTATTCAAACTTTTCCTACTTCAAATGGACAGTGATATATGACTACAGATTAGGATGGATTTTCTCCTAATAAATCTAGAATGTGCATATTGTTCAGTATTTTACCATTCAGTTCTATTTAAAAACTAACTACACTAAATTACATAATCTAGGTTTAAAAGATAAAATCTGTATTTCTTTATACAAAAGCTAAAGAAATGAGACTAAAGTTAATTTTATACTCGGGCTACAGAGAACAGGAGCCATTTTCCATGGAAAGGGTAAGTGGAAAAGAAAAAGCAAGACCTAGCCAGGCCTGGTGGCAGATGCTTGTAATCCCAGCATTTGGGAGGCTGAGACCGGAGGATCTGGGTTCGCAGCCACCCTCAGCTACCTAGTGAAAAAAAAAAAAAATAGGGCTGGGGGTATAGCTTGAAGGTAGAAAGCCCCTGAGTTCAATCCCCAGTACTACAAAAAAAAAAAAAAAAAAAAAAAGCAAGACCTCCTGGTTTGCAGGAGTTAACGGGGAAGAAATTTAGGTGACTAATGGTTGTAAAACTGCTCCTCCTTTTTCCTTTTTCTTTTTGCGGTACTGGGGATTGAACCCAGGGGCATTCTACCTCCGAGCTACACCCCCAGCCCTATTTTTTATTTTTTAAACAGGGTCTCACTAAGTTGCGGAGTGCTTCACTAGGTAGCTGAGGCTGGCCACGAACCTGGATCCTCCGGTCTCAGCCTCCCTAATGCTGGGATTACAAGCATGCGCCACCACATACTTTTGCAGCGATGTTCTTAGTAAGAGTACCCTACTTGCCTCTCTACTCCCATGCTAAAAATAAAGCCTGTTATGAAATCGTTATTTTCTCATATACAGAACTTGGCAGTCAGCCATCTCAGTGGGTAGGTCCAGTAATATCAAACTACCTTTATCAATATCCTTCTTTCATAAATATGAACAAAGAATTAACCATTTGAAAAAAAAATCAAAAGTACAAAAACAACTATTTCAACTCATCTGGTAAAAAACGGCAACTTATAGGGTGAGTGAGTGAGTAAGGGAGAGAGAGAGGGAAGGAGGGTGGGAGAAAGACTGGGATTGAACCCAGAAGCATTTTACCATTCTACCTCTACCTCTAAGCCCTATGTTTCTGGTTTTTGTTTTTTTTTTTTTTGGTCTTCTGGTACGGAGGATAGAACCCAGGGGTCTTCTACTTCTGGGCTATATCCTCCGACCCATTTTATTTTTTACTTGGAAACAGGGTCTAAGTTGCTGAGGTTGGCTTCGAACCTGCGATCCTCTTATCTCAGCCTCCCAAGTACTGCGATTACAAGCATGCACCACCATGCCTGGCTTACACTTTTTAAGGTACTATCGATATTACCTGGATTCAATCCCCAAAAAAGAGGACTACTGAGTTAAGATGTCAACTAAGACTATATAGCATGAATACAATCCTTATCTACCAATACTCAAAACTAGATATACAATAAGACAATGCTTTAAATTGAGAGCCTGTTTCTTTTCTACTCCTACCAATTGGTAGATACATATTTGTAGAGATGTAACCATTTTTTCTAAGTTATTTTAAGACATATAAAGCAATGAGGATTACTCTTAGGAACAGCTGTATCTAGCCTACATGTTTATTTCAGGCATTACATTTATTTACAAAGTACTAAAATCCAATAACCTTATAAAAACTTTATGGACTCAAAACCAACTAGATTCTCATAAGGAAAGTAAGAATTCAATTTTGAAGCACCACTCAGGGAAACAAAGACGAAAATATACTAATAGTTTTGTTCAGCAGCATACAAACTGAACATCACCATAAAGGAAAATTGATGGAATGAGTTTCCTGAGATCCACTGCTAAAGATAACCTGTGAGAACATCCTCTTCCTCTAATTTTGTGTGCGTGCGTGTATGTGTGTGTGTCTATGGTGCTGGGGATTGAACCCAGGGGCATTCTACCTCCAAGCTGCACCCCTAACCCCTATTTTTTTTTTTTTTTTTTTTTTTTTTGCAGTACTGGGGATTGAACTCAGGGGCATTCTACCTTCGAGCTACACCCCAGGCCTGTATTTTACACTTTACACTTTATTTCGAAACCGGGTCTCACTAAGTTGCGGAGTGCCTCACTAGGTAGCTGAGGCTGGCCGCGAACCCGGATCCTCCGGTCTCAGCCTCCCGAATGCTGGGATTACAAGCGTGCGCCACCACGTCCGGCTCCTAGCCCCTATTTTTTATTCCTTATTTTGAAAAGAGTCTCACTAAGCTGCAGAGAGCCTCACTAAGTAGCTGAGGCTGATTAGGAACCCAGATCCTCCGGTCTCAGTCCCCCAAGTACTGGGATTAAAAGGGTGTGCCACCATACCTGGCTCTCTTCCTCTAATTTCAAGTAAGGAAAATATAATTAATAACTTTCAAGACAGGCACACCTATAATCCCAGTACTTGGGGGTGAGGGGGCTGAGACAGAATGATTGCAGGGCCTCAGCAACTTCAACTATTTTCAAATGAAAAATAAAATGGGGCTGGGGATGCCACTGGGCTCAACTAACTATCACTATCTCTCCCCCCCCCTCCCCTATCGTGCTTAGGAGGCTGAGAAAGGAGGAGCCTCAACAACTTAGTAAGGCCCTCCAAAACCTAGTGAGATTGTTTCAAAAAAAGAAATTGAAAATAGGACTGCAGGTGTAGCTCAGAAGTAGAGTGTCCCTGGGTTCAATTCTGAGTACTAGGAGGAAAAAAAAAAATAGGGCTGGAGATACAGCTCAGAGGTAGAAAGCCCCTGGGCTCAATTCCCAGGATCCCCTCCCCCACACAAATTAATGAATGAAAAATACATACAGCTGTCTGTAAATCACACAAGTGTCACCTCAACTTCAAGCCAATTTTACAATTAAGTTAGATTGACAGATTAAATGTGGACCTTTATCATCTTAATTTACTTGAAGCATTAAGATTTTACACAGGGTCTGGTGGTGCATATCTGTAATCTCAGTACTTGGGAGGCTAAAACAGGAGAAGTCTAGGCTTGGGGTCAGTCTCAGCAATTAAGCAAGACCCCGTTTCAAAATAAAAAAAAATAAAATAGGGCAGGGAGTGTAGCTTAGAGATAGAATGCCCCTGGGTTCAATTTCCAGTACCACAAAAAAAAAAAAAAAAAAAAAAAAAAAAAAATGTGCTCATTTATTTTAGAAGCATTCCCTTAATATGACCCTCTTCAAGTTCTACCACTTAATTGAGCACAGACTAAACTTCCACTAAAACTGCTTAATGTTTTTAATTACCTGCCTAGCACCATTCATATTTCCTGCCCACAAAGAGCTTCCATTCTAAGAGGCAAAAGAAATAGAATGATCAGAGTATATAAAGACTGATAAAAGCAGCAGACACGAATTCAAAGAAACTTAAGTACTTAATTTTACCTTCTTGGTGTGCCCTCTCTTGATGCTCTAAGTAGTAAATGCACCTTAAAAAAAAACCGAGAGCAAGCCGGGCGTGGTGGCACACGCTTGTAATCCCAGCATTCAGGAGGCTGAGACCTGAGACCGGAGGATCCGAGTTCGCGGCCGGCCTCAGCTACCTAGTGAGGCACTCCGCAACTTAGTGAGACTTGGTTTCAAAATAAAGAATAAAAAATAGGGCTGGGGGTATAGCTCAGAGGTAGAATGCCCCTGAGTTCAATCCCCAGTACCACACACACACACAAAAAGAGCCAGGCTTGGTGGCACATGCTTGTCATCCCAGTTACTTGGAAGGCTGAGACCAGAGGATCCTGTTTGTAGCCAGCCTCAGCTACTTAGTGAAGCCCTCCGCAACCCAGTGAGACCCTGTTTCAAAATAAAGAATAAAAAATAGGACTGGGGGAGGGGGTAGCTCAGAGGTAAGAATGCCCCTGGGTTCAGCCCCCAGTACCAAAAAAATAAATTTAAGTACTTAAGTATTTATGTATGACAGAACTGCACTTATCAATTCTATATAGGATTTCTAAAAATTTAACTTCTGCAAATATTTTATTTCAAGAAAAAATGCAAAGTAACTAAATTTGTCAAAACTACACTGTAAGCCAGGCATGGTGGCGCACACTTGTTATTCCAGCATTTGGGGGGCTGAGATGGGAGGATCTGGGTTCGAGGCCAGCCTCAGCTACCTAGTGAGGCACTCTGCAACTTAGTGAGACCCTGTTTCAAAATAAAGAATAAAAAATAGGGCTGGGGGTATAGCTTGGAGGTAGAATGCTCCTGAATTCAATACCCAGTACTGCAAAAAAAAAAAAAAAAAAAAAAACCACTGTAAGCGGTGTAGTGGTGCATGCCTGTAGTCCCAGTACTTGCAAGGCTGGAGGCTAAGACAGGAAGATTCCAAGTTCAAGGACAGCCTCACCAATTTACCAAGACTCAGCAATCCAGTGAAACTGCTTCAAATTAAAAAAAAAAGGCGAGGGGGAGGGATGTAGCTGAATGTCCCTGGATTCAATCCCTAGTAGCACCACCAAAACAAACTATACTGTTACCTACTTATGGCCATAGAGTAGATTTTAAGTGTAACTTTTCAGTTTTTGTTTTTTGCAGTACTGGGGATGGAACCTAGGAGCATTCTATCTCCGAACTACACCCCCAGCCCTAGTTTTTATTCTTTCTTTCCAAAAAGGGTCTCATTAAGTTGCAGAGGGCCTCACTAAGTAGGGGAGGCTGGCTGGGAACCCAGATCCTCCAGTCTCAGCCTCCCAAGTACTAGGATGACAAGCATGTGCCACCACGCCCAGCTACCTGACAGCTTTTAGACTTTTGACATGTTGGTCATTTCTGGTTCTCTTCCAAGGGCACTCCAAATATTAAATACACTAAAGAAACACAATCAGTTTTCCTATTCTGTAACATGTTAATTTAAAGCAATTCCAAGGTGTGTCTAATCCAGTTCTTCCAGTTACCTATTAAAGACATTCTCAGGCAGGTGTGGTGTGGTGGCACACTCCTGTAATCCCAGTACTTGGGAGGCTGACAGTAAGATTGCAGGTTCAAGCCAGATTCAGTAACTTAGGGAGACCGTTTCCAAATAAGAAACGAAAGAGCTAGAAGGCCCCTGGGTTCAATCTCCAGCACCACCCCCACACAAAAAAGACAATTCTCTTAAAAGTGAAGTCTTGCTAAGTATGATGGGCTCACACATAGAATTCCAGCTACGCAAAAGACTGAGGCAGGGGCCCCTAGCCAGGCTCAGAAACAGGGAGACCCAATCTCAAAATAAGGCTATGAATGTAGTTCAGTTTGCCTAGCATATTCAAGGCCTTGGGCTCATTCCCCAGCAACTAACATACATCTTAAGGGTTTAGTCATAATACAGATGCACCTAGCTTTAGCAATTTTGCAGTCAAATGATGGTCCTGGTATTACATTATTTTATCTATCTCATTTGCACCAGGGATAATAGTACACTTATATAAACCCAATACTTCAAGCCGGGCGTGGTGGCACATGCTTGTAATCCCAGCATTTGGGAGGCTGAGACCGGAGGATCTGGGTTCCCAGCCAGCCTCAGCTAGTGAGGCACTCTGCAACTTAGTGAGACTCGGTTTCAAAATAAGGAATAAAAAATAGGGCTGGGGGTATAGCTCGGAGGTAGAATGCCCCTGAGTTCAATCCCCAGTACCACAAAAAAATAAAAAAAATAAACCCAATACTTTGGAGGCTAAGACAAGAGGATTGCAGGTTCAGGAACAGCCATTAACAACTTGGCAGGAGTTTCAAAAATAGGGCAGGGGTGTAGCTCAGAGGTAGAACACCCCTGGGTTCAATCCCCAGTATGACAAAACAAAATTCATTTAGAGTTAACATCATTAAATGACCTTTACCTTTACCACAAGATAGAACTTTGGAATTTTTTTTCTTTTTGTGGTACTGGGGATTGAACCCAGAGGCATTCTACCTTCGAGTTATACCCCCAGCCCGATTTTATTTGGAAACAGGGTCTCACTAGGTTGATGAGTCTATTTGCTGAGGCTGTCCTCACACCTGTGATCCTCTTATCTCAGCCTCCCAAGTACTGAGATTACAAGCCAGCACCAACAAACCCAGCTTATATGTCACTTTCTAAGACTTGACCTTCTGGTATCCAAATAATAAAACTTGTTTCTACAGATTTTGTCAACAGGCCCTAGTGTACTGTAGTAATGGCTTGTCCATACCAAATCCTTTGCCTTTTTGCTCTGAAAAGCAAAAACTAGTTCTTATTCTAAACTGTTAACCATTCTCTTAGGCTTTGTACAATTTTCTCGGAAGTTGAAATTGTCACAATCTTTCCAAAACACAGCTGAAAGTCTAAAGGAACAATTCATGAACACTTTTATTTGGGGGTGAGGGGTGTGGGGGTAAGGGTACTGGGGATTGAACCCAGGGGCATTCTATCTGAGCTATACCTCTAAACTTTTTTTTTGCGGTACTGGAGATTGAACTCAGGGGCATTCTACCTCTGAGTTACACCCCCAGTCCTATTTTTTATTCTTTATTTTGAAATAGGAGCTCACTAAGTTGCAGAGTGCCTCACTAGGTAGCTGAGGCTGGCTGAGAACCCGGATCCTCCCATCTCAGCCTTCCAAATGCTGGGATTACAAGCGTGGGCCACCATACCCGGCTCTTAGTTTTATTTTTAAAACGAGTGTTTCACTGGCTGATGAGTGTGTCACTACTTGCTAAGGCTACCCTTGAACCTGTGATTCTGTCTCAGCCTCCCAAATACTGGGATTATAGGTGTGCACTACTACACCCAGCCTACAGACAGATATTAGAAAGTTCTAACACTTGGAGACGCTGATTTCCAAAATGGTTTATTAGGACTTCTTCCATACCCAAAAGAAGTCTTATATGAATACAAATTTCAGTAATCCCAAATAAGAACTACTCTGCACTAAGCAATGACAAAACTTAAAAGATACTTAATTCTAGAGTGGCTCAAACTATTTCCACCTCCCCACGACCACCATCTCCCCCCAGAATCCTGGGGCTATCTGAGCCAAATGCCCTTAAAGTATTTACAAGTCTCCCCACTGTCAACTTAGCTTAATTAACATGTAGCTGAGTTCACTTACCTAACCTCATTTCCAGTTATCTAAAAGCATTAAAACATATCTCTCTTCCCTTCTCCCGAGTCACTTGTAACTTTAATCTCATTTCCACATTTTCAAAATTTTACCAGTGAGACCAGAGAATGAAAGAATATTGTGTGGAAGCATGTTCCCAGAGTAGAACCAAATTACCATTAAATTTATCAAATCTAATGGTATATAGGTGGACCACAGAGTATTCCCATCAACAATTAGAGTTAAGTGAAGACCAGCCCAATACATTTATTCTATACATGTCCCAGTTATGTGCTTGCTATTGGGAGTATCGTTGGAAATTGGTTTTACCATTGGCTAGTCCCTTTGAATGTATTCTTGGTCAAAGGCGATATAGATCTCTAAAATTCCAAATGTCTATTTAAAAGCTGTTAAGTGAAAAAATGATGAAATGGAGGACACTCACAATAACTCTTGGACTCCTGGAGATCCTAAGACATGCTACAAAAATAGGTCTTTATTCTTAGGAAAATATAGTCAGAGCTAGCTTCCTTATGCTATACATAAAATCTTAACATCAGAGGCAGTACAGATAGTACAGATAGTTCTTGAACTGATCTCCAAACAAGCACAAACCCACTACTTTGAAAAAAAAAAAACAAGTAATTTGAGGTTTTTGGCAAAAGACAGTACTTCACACATCGAATCCAAATCAAAGAGCCTCCAGACAGTTTTTAGTGAGATGAAAGGAATGAAATAAATATAAATTCTATGGATAAATAAATGTAAAAATTTAAATAAGCTAACAGAACTAATTATTTTTTAAATTAAAATACTAGTCAGGTACAAGCTTTTGTTTCTCAATGTCAGACTTCTCTATGTTTCAGACTACTGTAAATATCATTAAAAACCTAATCTTTGACCCAGAGTGTAAGCAGTAATACTGATTTTGCATTTGCAAAAGATTGTTTTTACAACTGAATGCTTCTGGTCCTGAAAAATATTTTAGGTATATTACTGAAGGCAGACTGTGGTGTCTAATTGTCTTAATTTTAAAAAGTGATAGACCCCAAAAGTCCATCTACTAATTTGCCCAGTTAAAAAATGTCTATGAGCATTGGTTCATAATTAGCATCTCAAGTAGTGGCATGCCCTGTTGAGTGGTATGATTACTGAGTTAAGGACTACACCTTAAACACCATCCCCACAAGTCTGTTGCTTTTATGTATCATTACTTAAGTTCTCTATTCATTAAAAACTTTATACCCCCCACTGAATTCCTAGTCAGATAAAAATCTTACGGCATACATAAGTGGGGAGAAAACAGTCATGATAGGTATTCTTGGAAGTTATAGGAACCTGAGCAATCATACTTACTCTGGAGTTAGCTCTCTCTCCTAATGCATGAAACCTTCCATTTTTAATTTCTCCCCACAAAATACAGACTACATGTCATATGATGTAATAACAAGGTGATCTTTTGTGTCTGTTTAACAGTGACTTTGGCTCAGCAGTCAAAAAAGCTACTGATTTTGTCAATTTCGCCCATGTAATCTGATTTTCATTCTATTTAATATATACAATTAAATCACCCATATCATTCCATCAATCCATTTCTATGTTCCTAATTTTAACATGAGGAAAAATTATTTAGGTCAGATTTGCAGTAATCAGAAAAATCCCTCCTAATGCTACAGCTGCAATCATAAGTGTGTAACATCTCTTTTTGTGCTCGATTCTCCGTTTTTAACACCTCATTCAGTAGCCATGGCTAAAAATCTTTCACAAAAAGCATGCTTTGGAGAATACAAATAGTACAGTTTTTTCACAAATCAACTTTCTGAAACTGATAAACTAAACTTGTGGTTGTTTTTGATTGCCAAGTAGTCTGTAGAAACAAAATCTTGCGTCTGTTTTGGTTAAGTAACTCAGGTTTTCTTTTTTAAAAATCAGAATGCTTTAAGGATACACTTTTCACCCCAAGGAAGGGATTTGACTGGATTTAAGATCCTTTCCTTGACAATATATACAAAATTTTTTAACTTGTCATCTGTCCATTCTTTGAAGCTGTCAAAGCCAAGAACCCATAAACAAATCACAAATAGCAATAACCTACATTAGTTAACATTCCCCTTTTAACATGTTGACATTTTTACTAAAGGATTACTTTTGCATTTCCATTTCTCATATCCCATGACATTCCATATAAATTGCATTATTGCTTTATAGGCCACACAACATTCAAAATTATGTTTATATGCATTGCCTGTTTTCCTTGATCTCTGAGTAGAGTTTGATACTGATTTTACTACAGAAATTGAAGTTTGAAAATACCAGTTAGTATTTCTTTTCAGAACTTAATTGTTCACATCACTAATCACTACATGCATATTTAGCTCTGATTATATTGCTCAAAAACTGCACCCATTATCAGAACAGTGCAAATGATATTTAATTTTAAAAGTAATAATAATGGCTTGAATTCAAAGTTATTCAAATGAACACTGTCAAGTAATTTCACTTGAGTGTGTATATATTTCATCACCACTGTTTACATTAGCCTTAAGGATAACCATCAATTCTTCACAATTTCTTTGTATCATCAGTTTCCCCTCCCAAGTCCCCAAACTAAGAATGCCAAATAAAGTCTTAGAAACCCAGAGAGCTTGTTATTTTAATGTTTTAAGAACACATTTGTGAATTCACAAAAGTGTTCATCTTCAACTTTGACAATGCAATTCTTACTTTAAGTCAAACAAACCTGTCCTAAAATCCCAACAAATAATTCTGAGAATTAACTTAAACACCTTGACAGTGTCCCTTAAAAATGGTATGACAGTTAAGTGCCAATAGGCATGGCAATGACCTCTTGGATGGGATCTCTTAATTCCTTGGATCTGGGAAATGCCAGCACCAAGGATTACACTGAGATTCAATTTTACTGAAGGCTACATTTAGTCTCCCCACTTTACACAACCTATTATACTCATTATGTTAGAATGAAATGTAAATGTTTTGTGTAGCCCTCAAACTTACACTTAATATTAGAGAGAGAGAGAAAGAGAGAGAGAGATGTACTTTAAAAAAGCACGGGGTAATATATAAAATCAGTGGCAGAAAGTTTCATTAAGCACCAGGAACAAATTTTTGTCACCCCATACTCATTTTGTAGGTAAGTTTCAATAACCGGCAAGGCACATTTACATATATTCCAATGAATATTGACAAATTTTAAATTACACTCTATGTCCCAGCTATCCCAGTAACTGACATACAACATACTAAAATGGTTTATTAAGGTAACAAAAAACCAGTTAATGTGAAACATACAGACTATTGGCAACCACTATTCTAAAATTATGTAAGTACAAATAAACATACTGAAATGTGTGCAATTCTAAGTTTTTAAACCAGAAGATTTCTATACTAACACACATTTATATTAATGACACATAAAAAAAATAAAAACTTTATTACAAAAATAAGTTACACTCGCCTCCAGCTTACAGTATAAAACAATTTTATTTGCAGGAATGCAAAATGATTGTTTGCCATGAGCATTTTGAACATATGACATGTCTAATTTTCTTGTTAAATTTGCATTTACTGGGGAACTGGTGTGTATAAAACCTTAAGTATAAGCTCTGATCTTCATCGTGGTGCCTATTGGGTATGTGATATAACTGCAGTATCCCTTTGGGGAAGGGGAGAAGGGATTTCTTTACACCAAGTCCCAATTAAACTATAATTTTACTTTTGACTTTAAGCTATCAACTTGAGACTTGGCAAAATTTTTTTTTGAGGGTGATTCAATAGAGGATGCTTCACCACTGAACACTCACTGTCATCAAGGTGCTTTAGAAAATTAAAAACATAGCACAAATGATTGTACTCTATTCTACAAGTTATCATGACCTGCATAAGAAATGGAAAGCTGACTCACATTTTTACAGTGATCAGCAGTAAGAAATGCACTAATGAAACATACCTTTTACCTAAAAAGCTAAACTACAGCCATATACTAATTTCTATGATTTATGAAAAAACTTCAAAATATCCAAATGTCAGGCTCTGCTGTACAATTGTCAGTTTTAGTCTGACTTTTTATAAAGGGACACTGCAGTATTTAGTACAAGTTCGGATGCACTTTTTTGAACATCTGATGTCTTACAAAAGTAACATCTTGCTAAACTATTATACATCCAAATAACTACAATATCTGAAGAAGCAAGGCTGCTTTTTCAGCCACAAAATACGACAAAAGCAAGGCCTGTTATGATGGTCATGAGGAAGTCTTACAAGCCTCTGAAACTAAAGGCAACTAAGAATGTTACATTTGGTATATTAAAATCTTACCCTCATATCATATTTAACAAGCCTTGCTTTTATCTACAAAGATTTTCTATGTACAGTACAGACAGGGTATAGTTCAATCCTCTGCTACTGAGGTAGTTAACCAACCCTTAAAAAAGGTTCTGAAAAGAACCACTATCTGGAATGCCTGACTAACCAGCTCTGATGATTACACCTGAAACTGCATATCTGAACACAATTCAAAAGTGATTACTATAAAAGAGATATAGACAATCATGATTAACCTTGGTGAGCAGAAATAAAATTTAAGGATACCAACAGTGGCATTCATCTATACCACTGCAATAAAATTTAAATGCACAAATTCAAGAGAATATTTCCGAATACCATTGCTGGGATCCTTAACTTAAAAAAACAGGGGAAAAATCTACTTAAAGCAGATTTTTTAAAGAGAAGAACTTTATTCTTTATTAAGATACCATGCTAGAAGTTATGAAGATTTCTGTTGGAACACATTTGGAAAATAGAGTAGCTTTAGTTTAATAACTTGCACTGCAGAGAAAATTGTTAAAGAAATTCATATCAAAGTCCAAGTATTAGTTCAATGTCCCGTATTTGATTCCATGATCTTCATAGGAAGGTCTTCTGCAATAGAATATGCTCCTATACAGCCGAGATATTTAAGGTTGCTTGATTTCCTTACCATTACTCCACTGCAAGCTTCTGGTGTAATCCCACATAGCAAGTCAGTCTTCATTGTAACAGGTCAGGACCGGCCTCGACCCCTTTTCCCTGCTAGCCAGGTAACAAAAGGAACCAGTTAGATAAATCATCTTAAACTAATTATGTGTACATACATAATGATATTATTAAAAATAAGAAAAGCTTTAACATAGCAATTCTTAATAGAA
>PVLC010030815.1:17500-19168 GCA_004027655.1 Graphiurus murinus
TTTGATTCTTTGCTGCTTGCCTCTGAGCTTTTCTTTCTTTCCTTTTCTGATCTGGTGGCTTAGCAAAAACAATTTCAATATTTTCTCCCTCCAAGTCTTTGCCATTCATTTCTTCCATAGCCTTAAAAAATTATATAATGGTCAGTATAAAAGCAGGCCTTTCAGAACAATTATGGCTCATTTTAAATTTTCAAAAACCATGTATGGTAGATGACAACCTCAGCCAGTGAAATAAAATAGGATTATGAGGTTTCATTGAAAGGTACAGCTATTCAACTTTTTTTTTTTTTTTTTACTTATAAAACTAACTCAGTAAGCTAAGGCCAATAAAGGTTTGAGTAGATTTTCAAAACCTCTGCATTTGCTTCAACTGGTTCTATGAATACAAATTATTAGTCTAATTTAGATGACTATGGTATTCCACCACTTATTTACCTTGACAGCACCATCTCTTTCATCGAAATGAATGAAAGCATAATCTTTTAGTTTCTTCACTCGTTCCAGTTTTCCAAACTGACTAAATGCCTTTTCTAAAATTTCTTCTGTTACAGTATTGGCAAGGTTGCGTACAAATAGCACTTTTACCTAAAATAAAAAAACAAACTCCTTGTATATTTCCAAAGCATTCAATTTCTAAGATGCTACCATCCCACCCAGCAAAGGTAGCTTGAATCACATCCACTAAAAGAAAAACAGAAAAGTTTTCAATTCCTCTGGGCAGATACCAAGGGAGTGGGATTGTCCAATCAGGTCAAAAGACCTGAAACAGATACCTTACCAAAGAATATAGATGACAACGCAGTTCATGAAAAGATGCTCAACAACATTTGTCATTAGGGAACTGGTAAGTTAAAAAAGATAATACACATCTAGAATTGTCAAAATTAAAAACAACAAATGTAGGTGAAAACATGAAGCAAAAGAAACTTTAATTCAATGATGAAAGGGCACTGCAAAATATTGCAGCCTCTTTGAAGACAGTTCGCCAGATTCTTACAAACTAAACATTCTTATCTAACACATCTACAATCCCACTGCCTGGTATTTACCCAAAGGAGTTGAAAATATGCTCACAAAAAAACCTTCACACAGATCTTCATAGCAACCTAATTCATAACCGCCAAAAATGGGAAGCAAACAGCAATCTCTTCAAGTACATTTAAGGGATGAATAAACTGGTGCATACAGAATAAAAGTCACTACTAAGCTGGGCGTGGTGGCGCACGCTTGTAATCCCAGCATTCGGGAGGCTGAGACCGGAGGATCCGGGTTCGCGGCCAGCCTCAGCTACCTCTAGTGAGGCACTCCGCAACTTAGTGAGACTCGGTTTCAAAATAAATAAAAAATAGGGCTGGGGGTATAGCTCGTAGGTAGAATGCCTCTGAGTTCAATCCCCAATACCGCAAAAAAAAAAAAAAAAAAAAAAAAAAAAGTCACTACTATAAGGAAATTAGCTATAAAGCCACAGAAAGACATAAAGGACACATATCACTGCCTATTACCACGCAAAAGCTGACCTAAAAAGTCTACATACTGCATGATTCCAATATAAGATATTCTGAAAAGGCAAAATGTATAGAGGCAGTAAAAAAAAAAAAAAAAAAAAAAAAAAAAAAAAAAAAAAAAAAAAAAAAAAAAAAAAAAAAAAAAAAAAAAAAAAAAAAAAAA
>PVLC010030816.1:0-19229 GCA_004027655.1 Graphiurus murinus
TTGTAATCCCAGCATTCGGGAGGCTGAGACCGGAGGATCCGGGTTCGCGGCCAGCCTCAGTTACCTAGTGAGGCACTCTGCAACTTAGTGAGACTCGGTTTCAAAATAAAGAATAAAAAATAGGGCTGGGGGTATAGCTCGGAGGTAGAATGCCCCTGAGTTCAATCCCCAGTACCGCAAAAAAAAAAAAAAAAAAAAAGCCGGGCGTGGTGGCGCACGCTTGTAATCCCAGCATTTGGGAGGCTGAGCCTGGAGGATCCGGGTTCGCGGCCAGCCTCAGCTACCTAGTGAGGCACTCCGCAACTTAGTGACACTCGGTTTCAAAATAAAGAATAAAAAATAGGGCTGGGGGTATAGCTCGGAGGTAGAATGCCTCTGAGTTCAAGCCCCAGTACCGCAAAAAATAAATAAATAAATAAATAAATAAATAAAAATAAATAAAAAATAGTACTGGGGATGTAGCTCGGAGATAGAATGCCCCTGGATTCAATACACACACACACACACACACACAGTTGCCAAAAAAAAAGATAAATCACATCTACGTGGAACTTGTCCCAAATATTTGGTCAAAGTCTAAAAAACAGTTTTTGTTTCTGTCTCAAGGTCTGATACAAGTTTTTTGGGGGTTTTTTTGTGGTACATGGGATTGAACCCAGGGGCATTCTACCTCCAAGCTACACCCCCAGTCCTATTTTTTATTTTTATTTTTATTTATTTATTTATTTATTTTTTTGCGGTACTGGGGATTGAACTCAGGGGCGTTCTACCTCTGAACTATACCCCCAGCCCTATTTTTTATTCTTTATTTTGAAACCGAGTCTCACTAAGTTGCGGAATGCCTCACTAAATTGCTGAGGCTGGCCGCGAACCCAGATCCTCCGGTCTCAGCCTCTCAAGTCCTGGGATGACAAGCTGGTGCCAACACGCCTGGCCTATTTTTTATTCTTTATTTGGAAACAGGGTCTCTCTAAGTTGCAGAGAATCTCACTAAGTAGTTGAGGCTGTCCATGAACCCAGATCCTCCGGTCTCAGCCTCCCAAGTACTGGGATGACAAGCATGGGGCCCCACGTCCAGCTTGATACAAGTTTTAACTGCTCTTTCTTTCTATTTACAGTTGGGTACTAAGTAACACTCTCCAGCCACCAAGACAGCTGTGGGTTAGGATATACTCCCGGACCATTCAACCCCTTTAAGTGCTCACAATCACTTCCCAGACTGAAGCGTGCTCACCTGCCTGACTTCTCATCAGCAGAGGGGCAGAAGGGTTCAGAACTCCAGAGCCAAAAGAGATGGAACTACCCAGCCCAACACGCTCCTTTACAGAGGAAAAAACCGAGGTCTAGGGAGATCGTGCAGCAAGACCCAGGTCACAGCAAGGGACCACGGCCAGCACTCTGCTTCCAGCTCCCACCTCGCAGCACTCCAGGCAGAGCTGGCTGCCCAGAACCCTCAACAAACTACTGTTTTAACCTACTTGAGAGCAGGCTACCACTCAGACTTAAATGTTTATTTTACTACAGTCAGTGACAAAGTAGCATGCCACGGTTTGTGGTAAATACATAAACACAACATAAAATTAGCATTTTAACCATTTCTGGAGGGTTTTTGTTGCTGTTGTTTGGTGTTGGAGTGTTTTTTGAGGGTTTTTTTTTTTTTTTTTTGGTACTGGGGATTGAACTCAGGGGCATCCTACCTCCGAGCTATACCCCCAGCCCTATTTTTTATTCTTTTTTTATTTTGAAACCAAGTCTCACTAAGTTGCGGAGTGCCTCGCTAAGTAGCTGAGGCTGGCCGCGAACCCGGATCCTCTGGTCTCAGCCTCCCGAATGCTGGGATTACAAGCGTGTGCCACCACGCCCGGCTGAGGTTTAGTTTTTTTGTTTGGTTTGGTTTGGTACTGGGGATTGAACTCAGGGGTGTTCTACTTCCAAGCTATATCCCCAGACATACTTAACTGTCTATTTTGACCTCTCAGCCTCCCGAGTTACTGGGGTTACAGGTGTGCACCACGGCCCCCGCCAGTTCACCCTCTTCTAGGTGCACGGTTCACTGGCATGGAGCACACACAGGCCAAAGTTGTGTAGTGTCACTAGCATGCATTCTTCACCTCCCCAAACTTCAATTTTAACTAGAAGTTTAACTTTTTGTTTAACAAGAAGCTTACTATATAACTTGTTAACCTTTTCCCTTAATCATCTGACAACCTTTGCTCCTTAGGTTACTAAAGACATAGGGAAGCCTTTATTCTTTCAATCTAAGAACTGCTTGTTTGGGGAAGAATTGTGGAACTCCTGTGTGTGTGGTACTGGGGATTGAACCCAGGGGCATTCTACCTCCGAGCTCCACCTCCCAGCCCTATTTTTAATTCATTATTTTGAAACAGGGTCTCACTAAATTGTGGAGGGCCTCATTAAGTAGCTGAGGCTGGCTGCGAACCTGGATCCTCCAGTCCTGGGATTACAAATATTGGGATTACAAGAGTGGGTGTGCCACTATGCCCCCTGGCTTTTGTTCTTTATTTTGAAACAGTTGCAGAGGGCCTCACTAAATAGCTGAGGCTGTTGGAGAACCTGAGATCCTCCTGTCTTAGCCTCCCAAGTACGGGGATTACAAGCGTGCACCACCACGCCTAACTCCAACCCTATTTTTTAATTTTATTTTTAATTTATTTTATTGTGGCACTGGGGATTAAACCAGGGGCATTCTACCTCTGAACTATACCCCCAGCCCTATTTTATTTTTATTTGGAAACAGGGTCTCTCACTAGGTTGATGAGAGTCTCACTACTTGCTGAGATTGTCCTCGAACCTCTGATCCTCCTGTCTCAGCCTCTGAAGTACTGGGATTACAAGCATGCACCACCATGCCCTGTTCATTTTTTGTTTTGTTTTTGAAACAGGGTCTCACTAAGTTACAGAGGGCCTCACTAAGTAGCTGAGGCTGGCTACGAACCTGCGATCTCTCTTGTCTCAGCCTCCCAAGTGCAGGGATTACAGACGTGCACTACCATGCCCAGCCTCAAAATAATGTTAAGATTGAAGAACTAGGCCAGGCATAGTGGTGCACACCTGTAATCCCCATACTTGGGAGGCTGAGATAGGAGGATTGCAGGTTTGAAGACTGCCTCAGAAGCATAGCAAGACTCATCAACCTAACGAGACTGTTTCAAAAACAAAAACTAAGCCAGTCTGAGCTACCTAGTGAGGCACTCCGCAATTTAGTGAGACCCTGTTTCAAAATAAAGAATAAGAGCGGGCGTGGTGGCGCACGCTTGTAATCCCAGCATTCGGGAGGCTGAGACCAGAGGATCCGGGTTCGTGGCCAGCCTCAGCTACCTAGTGAGGTACTCCGCAACTTAGTGAGACTCGGTTTCAAAATAAAGAATAAAAAATAGGGCTGGGGGTGTAGCTCAGAGGTAGAATGCCCCTGAGTTCAATCTCCAGTACCGCAAAAAAAATAAAAAAAAATAAAGAATAAAAAATAGGGCTGGGGGTATAGCTCTGAGGTAGAATGCCCCTGAGTTCAATCCCCAGTACTACAAAAAGAAAAAAAACTAAGAGTGCTGGAGGTGCAGCTCAGAGTAAGAAATCCCCTAGGTTCAATCCTCAGTACCACAAGAAGAAAAACAACCAAATAGAAGAACTTACACTTCCTGATTTCAACACTTAACTAAGGCTAC
This sequence comes from Graphiurus murinus, assembly GCA_004027655.1. Classification (NCBI taxonomy): domain Eukaryota; kingdom Metazoa; phylum Chordata; class Mammalia; order Rodentia; family Gliridae; genus Graphiurus; species Graphiurus murinus. The sequence continues at coordinate 3,684 of PVLC010030816.1, forward strand.
AGTAATCAAAACAGAGTGGAAGCTGGGCATGGTGGAATACACCTGTAATCCCAGTACTTGGGAGGCTGAGATAGGACTTCAGGTTCACGACCAGCCAGCAATTTAGCAAGACCCTGTTTCAAAATAAAAAACAAAAAGGGCTGAGTGCATAGCTCAGACGTAGAACGCTCCTGGGTTCAATCCCCAGCACCACACACAGTAGCACTGGCATAGGACAGATATATAGACCAATGAAACAGAACAGAAAACCGAGACATAAACCCTTACATATATAATCAGTTGATTTTTATTTTCTTTTGGGGATGCAGCGGGGCGGTACAACCCCCTGGGAGCAATCCCAATTACCACACGCACAAAGATGAGGCTTTCGAGTAGGCATCACTCAGAAACACCTGAAACGCACGCCGCACAAACTCCACACGCGACCCGGCCTCCCACTAAACCCGGGTCTCCAGCAGGACACCCTGCGACAGCAGCACACCGACAGGGACAGTGCATAACCAAACTCCACCAGACCTCTGCTCAAACGAAAGGAACACGCGGAGGGTACCACTAAAGAAACCTTCTGTGTCCACTTCACACAGGCATGACTCAATCTCCAGGAGTCGCGGCGCGGGGGGGACCGGCCAGGGCTGTCGCCAGGGTAAGGAGAACGCCCGGGGCGCAACCCACCTGGACGCCAAGGGGCGCGCCATCCGTGCGCAAAGTTGAGGTTCGGGCAGCGCAGAACACCCGCCGCCAGAGACCCAGCTACACGCTGCCTTTCCGCCAGACCTCCCCGGGGCGAGGGCCGCCCGCTCCCGCGCTCCCGGACCCGCTGCCCGGCAGGCTCCGAGCCCGGGGCTGCGGCCGCCGGGGCCCGCGCGGCCGCTACACGCTTGGGACCACGGGGCGGGCCGGCGTCCCTCCCGGGGCTGCGGTCGCCGGCGGCCGCGCGGCCCCTGGACACTCCGGGCGGCGAGGACAGGCGTCCCTCCCCAGACTGCGGTCGCGGGTCGGCTCCGCGGAGAGGCCGTACCCGGCGCGGGACCGAGCGGTGGAGACGCGCACGGCCGTACCTGTGGAGGAGGCAGCTCCCGGCAGCAGCGGCGGCGGCGCGGCGTGCGCGCTCCCGGGCGGCGATCAGCCCGGTGCGTGGCGCCGCACAGCTCCCGCCCCTTCACCTCTCACCTCCCACCTTTCCCCTCTCGGTCGCCGGCTTCCACACGTGCGGTCCGCGACGTGCGCGTGCGCAGTAGCTCCGTCGTTGCTCGCTCGCGCCCCCTGGCAGCCACCCGCCGCACAGCCCGTGGCTTCGGGCGCGGAGCTGGACCCGGTTGATGACTTGCTGAGCTTTGACAGCTACTCAGCTACTGAGTAGGTGTTCGAGTTCCCTGCTGTGTGACAGCTAAGAACTAGCGCCTGTAATCCCAGTACTTGGGAGACTGAGACAGGTTGTTTCTCAGAAACAAAAAATAAGACGGGGCGGGTGACGTACATCTGTAATCCCAGTACTTGGGAGGCTAAGACAGGAGGAACATAGGTTCAAGGCTAGCCTCAACTAGTAGCGAAACACTCAGCAACTTAGTGAGACCCAGTCTCAAAGTAAAAAACAAAACGGGTCAAGGGATATAGCTCAGAGGTAGAATGCCCCTGGGTTCAATCCCCAGTACCACAAAAATAAACTACAAATATGAAAGTTCTTCAGTATACTGAAAATACTTTTCACTTATTTTTGGTGCTGGGGATTGAACCCAGGCACATTCTACCTCTGAGCTACATCCCCAGCCCTATTTATTCTTTATTTTGAAACAAGGTCCCATTAAGTTGCAGAGGGCCTAAGTAGCTGACCTCCTGTCTCAGCCACACCCAGCTTCATTTGTTTTTAAGATTAATTCATTGTGGTATAATTTACATAGGAAACAATGCACTCGATTTAAGAGACTACCTCTGGTGTACCCTCTAGAGATTGAGAAAGGGCTGAGTAGGGCCTGCTTTCAATGACGGGAAGCTGGAGCTAGAGCCCACCCCCAGCCCCCTGCAGTCTTCAGCGATGAGCCAGCTACCAGCTTCTTAGCTGGACACACCCTGCCCGGCAGCAGGAAGCACCCTTGCCCCGTCCTGCCACCACACACCTGCACACCACACAGGCCTCAATGGCTGGGATTCTGGCGTTGGGGCCAGGCTCCAAAAAGCAGATGCTTCTGCCCAAGACTGTCCTCTAGAGTTGGGTCCCACTCCCTACGGCCTGCTCTACCTTGAAGGACCTTCCACCCTCCCTTTACAGGATGAAGATGAAAACTAACAGAGACAACCACGAAGCCATGATGCGGGAGCTCACTTTATTCCAGCCAGTCACCCACCTGGTAGTCATCGTGGGCGCTGGCACACTGTGCCCACTTGGGCTCTGATGCACACAGGGCTCCATAGGACACTCTGCCGTGTTGAACACCCCGCCTCTCAGTAGGCCCGCACCTCTTGCCAAACAGCCCTAGAACAAAGGCTCATGGACCGTCACAGCCCCGGCTGACCTCCTGGTCCAGCCTGAGATACAACTGCAAAGGCACAGATCCCTCCTGCCATGCCACTTTGTCTTCCACATCCAAAAACAGTTCAAGGTAGCTTCAGCTGTCCCTAAAGCAGGTCATAGAACAGCAGGAGACATGCCTCTGGCGAAAAAGGACACGCTCTTATCCTGGATCTTGTACTGGTAAGTAAGGCTCTGGCTACGCTGGGCTGTGGGCTTCGATGGCCTCCTCCACAGGATCTTGAGCTGAGAGAGAGAATGAAAGCAGATAAGCCAGCCAATGAACCTGCTCCACCATAAGCCCTCTAGGCTCTCGCTGGGCCCTTGAATCCAGGCTTCTGGGAGAGCTGAGTCAGACGTGCCATCATGTCATATACACACTAATGGCACCCGGGAGCAGTCTACCCTATTTTTTATTGGGAGGCTGAGACAGGAGGATCCAGGTTCTCGGCCAGCCTCAGCTACTTAGGGAGGCTCTCCGCAACTTAGTGAGACCCTGTTTCAAAATAAGGAATAAAAAATAGGGCTGCGGGTGCAGCTCGGAGGTAGACTACCCCTGGGTTCCATCCCCAGTACCACACACACAAAAAAAAATAATAATAAAATAAATAATAAAACGGGCCTGGGGGTGTAGCTGAGGTAGGGTGCCTATGTCGAGAGTGGCCAACGTGAAGCTAACTAGCTGCCATGGCCGAGGCCCAGGGAGGACGCTGACAGAGAAGCTGAAGGCAGAGCCCCAGCCGCCGTTCCAAGAGGCAGAGGCTGGCTTCTGCCCAAGCACACTGTGGTAGAGGCACAGCAGCAGTCCTGGTCCCTGGGTGTGGCCTCCTCAGGACTTTATATTCAAAGGGACAGTGATGGCCACTGCAGACAAATCCTGCTCTCATCCAGAGCAGGTCCTCACAATCCACTCCACAGCTGTCTCCACTTAGGAGACCTAGACTTTGCTCAGCAACAGGGCCACTGTGGGAGCGTGCCCTGGCCCATGAGGCTAAGCAGTCTGGCACGGGACTCTGACCCCCGTTCACACAGCTTCCGAGGTCCCCTCACCTGAAGGACTGTCCTAGGCCGACACTCCCCTCCCCTGTGCAGCCTGCACTCAGAGCACAAGGCTCACAGCCCAGCCCCTGCGCACCTGCCCGTGCACGTCCTTGCAGAAGCCAGTGGCCAGGCCCTCTGCCCGCAGGATGAGGTGGCTCTGATGACTGAGGCCATTCAGCAGGATGTCGTTCTCCTCATCCTCGGCATCCCCACTGTCGTGCACAAGGGCCACCACGTTTCCCTGCATCAGACACAACATGGAAGCCTGCTCCATACCACAGAGATGCCAGGGTCAGGGAATGCCGGGCTCTCTGCCTCCACTCCCGCACACCCTCCTGTAGATCACCCTCTTGGCAGCAGCGACAGCCAGCCCCTCTGTGGAAAGGCCTCACTGGGCAAATTCCGATCATCTACTGGACACTTCGGCAGCAAGACCAACCTGTACTTCCAGTTCAGTTAATCTAAAACCAAGCTCACCCTATGGTCTTCAAAATTAGCTTAGTCTCCAGGTAGGTGGAATACACCTGTAATCCCAGTATTTGGGAGAATCATAGATTCAAGACCAAACTCAGCAACTTAGTGAGGCCCTGTTTCAAAATAAAATGGGTCCAGGGATCGGAAGTAGCTCAGAGGTAGAATGCTCTAATACCCCCCACAAACACATACACATACACACACACACACACACACACACACACACAATGAAACAGAGCCAGGAATGGTGGTACACACCCATAATCCCAGTACTTGGGAGGGTGAGACAGGAGGATTGCAGGTTCAAGGTCAGCCTCAGCAACATACACAGTGACACAGTGAGACTCTCAGCAACCTAGGAGAACCCTTTCCAAACAAAAAATAAAAAGGGCTGGGGTATAGCTCAGCAATAGAATGCCCCTGGGTTCAATCCCCTACAAAAAAAAAGAATGAAGCAGATCTATGTATTCTCTTTTTGAATAACAGAACATACTGTGTGTTGTGGTTTTTTTTGCTTGTTTTTGGTTCTGGGGATTGAACCCAGAGGCATTCTACCTTCGAACTACACCCCCAGCCCAATTTTCTTTCTTTTTTTTTTTTTTTGCAGTACTGGGGATTTAACTCAGGGGTGTTCTACCTCTAAGCTATACCCCCAGCCCTATTTTTTATTCTTTATTTTGAAACCGAGTCTCACTAAGTTGCGGAGTGCCTCACTAGGTAGCTGAGGCTGGCTGTAAACCCGGATCCTCTGGTCTCAGCCTCCCGATTGCTGGGATTATAAGCATGCGCCACCACGCCCGGCTCCAATTTTATTTATTTGGAAATAGGGTATTGCTAGGTTGGTAAGAGTCTCAATACTCGCTGAGACTGTGTGATCCTCCTGTCTCAGCCTCCCAAGTAGTGGAATTATAGGCATACACCACCACGCCCAGCTGCACCTTATCATTTTTTTTTTTTTTTTTTGCGGTGCTGGGGATTGAACCCAGGGGCATTCGACCTCCAAGCTACACCCCCAGCCCTATTTTTTATTCTTTATTTTGAAATCGAGTCTCACTAAGTTGCGGAGTGCCTCACTAGGTAGCTGAGGCTGGCCTCGAACCCGGATCCTCAGGTCTCAGCCTCCCGAATGCTGGGATTACAAGCGTGCGCCACCACGCCTGGCTACCTTATCATTTTTATTTAAAAAAATGTTTTGAAGCCAGACGTGGTGGCACAAGTTTGTAATCCCAGTACTTGAGAGGCTGAGACAGGAGGTTCACAGGTTTGTGGCCAGCCTCAGCTGCAACTTAGTGAGATCCTGTTTCAAAATAAAGAATAAAAAATAGAGCCGGGCGTGGTGGCACACACTTGTAATCCCAGCATTTGGGAGGCTGAGACTGGAGGATCCAGGTTCGAGGCCAGCCTCAGCTGCCTAGTGAGGCACTCCACAACTTGGTGAGATCCTGTTTCCAAATAAAGAATAAAAAAATTAGGGCTGGGGCTGTAGCTCGGAGGTAGAATGCCCCCAGGTTCCATCCCCTGTACCACAAAAAAAAAAAAAAAAAAAGTTTTGAGCCTGGCATGGTGGCACACACCTATAATCCCAGTACTCGGGAAGCTGAGACAGGGGATCCCAGTTTCAAAGCCAGCCAATTTAGTGAGACTCTCAGCAACTTAGTAGGACCCTGTTTCATAACAAAAAATAAAACCAGGGCTAGAGGTATAGCTTAGAGGTAGAATGCCACTGGGTTAATTTAATTCCCCAGCACTATAAAAAAAAAATAATAAAGCTGGATGTGGTGATGCACACCTGTAATTTCAGTACTTGAGAGGCTGAGACAGGAGGATTGAAGGTTTAAGAACAGCCTCAGCAAGTAGCCACAGTCTCATTAGCCTAGCAAGACCCTGTTTCAAAATAAAAATAAAACAGGACTGGGGTTATAACTGGGAGGTAGAATGCCCCTGGGTTCAATCTCTAGTACCACAACATAATAACAATAATAATAATTGTTATTATTTTTTAATTTGGTACTAAGGATTGAGCCCAGAGGCATTCTACTTCTTAACTACACCCTAGCCTTTTTATTTATTTATTTTTTTTATTTTAAAACAGGGTCTTAGTGAGACCCGGTTTCAAAATAAAGAATAAAAAAAAATAGGGCTGGGGGTGTAGCTCGGAGGTAGAATGCCCCTGAGTTCAATCCACAGTACCGAAAAAAAAAAAAATAAAACAGGGTCTTGTTAGCCGGGCATGGTGGCGCACACTTGTAATCCCAGCATTTGGGAGGTTGAAACTGGAGGATCCCGGGTTCGCAGCCAGCCTCAGCTGCCTAGTGAGACCCTCCACAACTTAGTAAGACCCTGTTTCAAAATAAAGAATAAAAAATAGGGCTGAGGCTATAGCTCGGAGGTAAAATGCCCCCAGGTTCCATCCCCAGTACCATAAAAAAAAACAAAAACAAAAACAAAAACAAAAACAAAAACACGGTCTTGTTAAATTGCCAAGACTGGCCTCAGACCTCAGATCTTCCTAACTCAGCCTCCTAAGTACTGGGATTTTTTTTTTTTTTTTTTTTTTTTTGCATAACTAGGGTTTGAACCCAGGGGCACTCTACCTCCAAGCTATATCCCAGCCCTATTTTTTAGTCTTTATTTTGAAACAGGGTTTCACTAAGTTGCAGAGGGCCTCACCAAGTAGCTGAGGCTGGCAGCGAACCTGCGATTTCCTGTCTCAGCCTCCCAAGTACTGGAATTACAAGCGTGTGCCACCGAGCCTGGCTCCCAAGAACTAGGATTTTACAGGTGTGTGCCACCATGCCCAGCTGAGAGCTTTATTTTTACCAATGGCAAGCAGGGGAGCAAGGTGGGTAGACAAAGGCTTCTGCACCTGCCAGAAGAAAGCCAAACCCCAAGCAAATAAACTGACTCGGGAAAGCAGAGGAGTCGGTGCTGTCTGGGCTCCGGAGGCCAGGGAAGCAGTACCTTTAGCTGCGAGCACACAGCAGCTCTGCAGTAGTGGATGAAGTCCAGCACGGCCACTGCCCCCAAGCCTAGGCTCAGCAGCACACTGAGGTCGTCCACCAGCAGCACCGGGCACCTCCATGCAGCTTCCCCATTGTTCTCCGGCTTCAGTGTGTCCTGCACAAACTGATACAGTGGCTGCAAGTTCCCAGCACTGGACTCCCTGGAAACACAGGACAGAAGTAAAATAGCCACAGACAATATGCAAACAAATGAATTTGACTGTGTTCCAATAAAACTTTACTTAAAAGAACAGGTAGCTGGCCCAGGGCCCTTAGTTTACTGATCCCTGTATCTAAGAATGAACAAAGCACGGATGTGCATGCCAGGGCTCTGAGCCAGGGCTGGAAGAACAGCAAAGCATGTTGTTCAGCCATGTTCCCAGCAAATGATGCTGTCTTTAGTTTCAAGGACAAGTGCACCCCCACGATGTACCGCCCAGCAAAACCATAGGCTTTTTGAACACAACACCAGGTCAAGTATCTGATCCATGAAGCTAGCTCTTTCCCCCCCGCACATCACAGAGAAGGGATCACAGATCATCCCGTATGGACCCATGTGCCAGCTATATGCACTTCTTTTTTTTTTTTTGCAGTACTGGGGATGGAACCTGGGGCATTCTACCTCCAAGCTACAGCCCCAGCCCTACTTTTTTTGTGTGTGTGGTACTGGGGATTGAACTCAGGGGCATTCTACCTGAGCCATACCCCTAGCCCTATATTTTATTCTTTATTTTGAAACAGGGTCTCATTACGTTGCAGAGTGCCTCACTAGGTAGCTGAGGCTGGCCGTGAACCCGGATCCTCTGGTCTCAGCCTCCCAAATGCTGGGATTACAAGGGGTCACCACCACGCCTGGCCCAGCCCTACTTTTTTATTCTTAATTTTGAAACAGGGTCTCACTAAGTTTCGGAGGGCCTTACTAAGCAGCTGAGGCTGGCCTCGAACCCGGATCCTCCAGTCTCAGCCTCCCAAATGCTGAGATTACAAGCGTGTGCCACCATGCCGGGCTCAGCTATATGTACTTCTGACCTGAGAAACTGCAGAGGGTGTGGCTCCTTCTGAGTCTGGAAGAATACATCCACCGAGGATTTGAGACCCTCAAGGAACACAAGCTGCCCACGCTCCCGTGCTGTGGTTAGGCTGACACCCTAAATATGACAGAAAGGATGGAGAGTTACTGCGCCTTATAAGGGAACCCATCCCAGGAGCCAGAGGTCCAAAGCCTGCAACAGGCACCCGTCCATTCTTTGTGGTGGTGGTGATGGTTTTGAAGGCTGGTTTTGAACCTGGATCCTCCGGTCTCAGCCTCCCAAGTACTAGGATTACAAGCATGTACCACCAAGCCTGGCTTCCATTTTATCTTTTTATTTTGAAATAGAGTCTCACTGAGTTGCAAAGAAACTCGCTAAATTGTTGAGGCTGGCTTTGAACCTGTGATCCTCCTGTCTCAGCCTCCTAAGTACTAGGATTACAAGTATGCACTACCATACCCAGCTAATTATCACTTTTTTTTTTTTTTTGCAGTACTGGGGATTGAACTCAGGGGCATTCTACCTCCGAGCTACACCCCCCAGCCCTATTTTTTTATTCTTTATAAGTTGTGGAGTGCCTCACTAGGTAGCTGAGGCCACGCCTGGCTTAATTATCACATTTTTGAAAAAGAATTTACAATCTCAGTACTTTGGAGGCTGAAACAGAAGGATCTCAGATTCAAAGCCAGCCCCAGCAACTTAGTGAGGCTGTCAGCAACTTAGTGAGACTGTTTCTAAATTTAAAAATTTAGAAATAGGGCTGGGGGTGTAGGTTGGAGGTAAAATGCCCCTGGGATCAATTTCTAGCACCACAGAAAAAAAATTAAATAAAATTAAAACAACTTACATTATATAGCATTTGTGTGTATATGTGTGTGTGTTATGCACCCATAAAACATAACTCCTTTAGCTAGGTGTGGTGCCGCAGGCTTGTAATCACAGTACTTGGAAGGCTGAGACTGGAGGATCCAAATTCGCAGCCAGTCACAGCTGTTTAGTGAGGCTCCTCGCAACTTAGTGAGACTCTATTTCAAAATAAAGACTAAAAAATAGGGCTGGGAGTATTGGGGGTATAGCTCGGAGGTAGAATGCCCCTGGGTTCAATCCCCGGTACCGCAAAAAAAAAAAAAAAAAATTATATATATATATATCTTTTACTTTTATCCAGCTCAGAACTAGATAAGTTCTTTTTTGTGTGTGTGTGGTACTGGGGATGGAACTCAGGGGGCATTCTACCTCCGAGCTACAGCCCCAGCCCTACTTTTTATTCTTTATTTTGAAACCAGGTCTCACTAAGTTGCAGAGTGCCTCACTAGATAGCTGAGGCTGGTCGCGAACCCGGATCCTCCGGTCTCAGCCTCTCAAATGCTGGGATAGATAAGTTCTTACTACATTACAAGGAGCAGGAAAGTTGCAGACTATGAGCTGTGTACTCTCCTTTGTTTATTTTATGTGTGTGTGTGTGTGTGTGTGTGTGTGTGTGTAACCAAGGAGTATTCTACCTCTGACCTATACGCCAGCCCTATTTTACCTATTTATTTATCTATCTATCTATTTATCTGCGGTACTGGAGATTGAACCCAGGGGCATTCTACCTCAGCTATATCCCTAACCCTATTTTTTTTTTTTTTTTTTTTTTGTGGTACTGGGGATTCTAGCCCTTTTTTTTTTTTTTTTTTTTTTTTTTTTTTTTTTTTTTTTTTTTTTTTTTTTTTTGGTTTTTTGCCCTTTTTTTTTTTTTTTTTTTTTTATTCTTTATTTGGAAATAGGGTCTCACTGAGTTGTGGAGTAGCTGAGGCTGGTTGCAAACCTGCTCTCCTCCTGTCTCAGCCTCCCAAGTATTGGGATTACAAGCATGGGACACTACGCCCAGCTTAATTTTTTATTTTAAAAGAGGGTTTTCCCTAAGTTGTTGCTGCTGGCCTCCTCCCGTTCTCGGCCTCCCCAGTTCTGGGATTACAGGTGCCTCCACACCCAGTGAGGGTGATGCAATCTAAAAACCCACCTCTTGGCTCTACCAATGAAGAACAAGGTCACAGGGAACTCTTCAGACTTTCATACCCTTGTCAGGTCTCATTTGCTCATTCACACACCAAGTACCCAATGTCCTCCACTATCCAACACTGTGTGTCCAACAGCTGCCCGTGACAGACAAAAAGACTCCTGACCATTGCCTTTGTCCTGCTCATTACAAATTATGTAAACGCAGGAGCACGCTTGAGTATGGACGGTCAAGCTCCGGCACAGGGCGCACACTCACCCAGAGTCCTCACCACAGAGGGCTGGAATGCTTACCAGCTTCTGTCCCACCATATTGTAGTGACTGAAAGACTGAACGAGTGCCACAAAGCAGACTTTACAGTTAGCTAGAAAACAAAATAAATTCGTTTTTAATAAGTCCTCTGCTTATCATCAGTCTCGTAGCCTCCATACCTCTGGAAACAAAGGCAATAAGGCAAAATTAGACATCCAGTTGCCATGCATACTAAGATACACTTCTCTTCTGGTTTGTTGTTGTTGTTTTTGTGATACTGGGGATTGAACCCAGGGGCATTCTACCTCCGAGCTCCACCCCCAGCCCTACTTTTTATTCTTTATTTTGAAACAGGGTCTCACTAAGTTGCAGAGGGCCTCACTAAGTAGCTGAGGTAGGCCAGGACCCTGCAATCCTCCTGTCTCAGCCTCCCAAGGACTAGGATTACAGGCATGAGCCACCATGCCTGGCTTTCTTTTTTTTTATTTTGAAACAGGGTCTCACTAAGTTGCAGAGAGTCTCACTAAGTTGATAAGGCTGGCTGTGAATCTGCGATTCTCCTGTTTGGCCTCTCAAGTATGGGGATGACAAGCGTGCACCACCATGCCTGGCTCCCAGCCCTCTTTAAATTTTATTTTGAGACAAGGTCTTGCTAAGTTGTCCAGACTGGCCTCAAATTTATGACCCTCTTTCCTCAGCCTCCCAAGAAGCAGGGAGTACAGGCATGCACCAGTAAATAGTCTCCCTTCATCCCTTCCCTCCTTGCCTTGGGTTTCTTTTCCTATAGCATCAATGTGCCCCATACCTTTGAGGTAGAAGGAGATAAAGTGATGCACAAGGAAGCTGCCATCTGTCTTCGCATCACAGAGCAGAGTCAGTTTCCCCTAAAAGGACACACAAAAAAAGAATTAAGCCGGAAGCCGGGCGTGGTGGCGCACGCTTGTAATCCCAGCATTCGGGAGGCTGAGACCGGAGGATCCCGGTTCGCGGCCAGCCTCAGCTACCTAGTGAGGCACTCCACAACTTAGTGAGACTCGGTTTCAAAATAAAGAATAAAAAACAGGGCTGGGGGTGTAGCTCGGAGGTAGAATGCCTCTGAGTTCAATCCCCAGTACTGCAAAAAAAAAAAAAAAAAAAAAAGAATTAAGCCGGGCATGATGGCCCATGCCTATAATCCCAGTACTTGGGAGGCTGAGACAGAAGGATCACAGGTTCAAGGACAACCTTAGCAACATAGCTAGACTCTCAGCAACCTAGTAAGATCCTGTTTCAAAAACAAAAACAGCCAGGCACGGTGGTGCATGCTTGTCATCTCAGTACTTGGGAGGCTGAGACAGGAGGATCCCAGGTTCTCTGCCCAGCCTCAGCTACTTAGTGAGGCCCTCTGCAAAACCAGATCCTCCAGTCTCAGCCTCCCAAGTACTGGGATTACAAGCATGTGCCACCACACCTGTCCAGCCCTATTTTTTATTCTATATTTTGAAACAGGGTCTCACTAAGTTGGAGAGTCTCACTAAGTAGCTGAGGCTGGCCACAAACCCAGATCCTCCAGTTTTAGCCTCCCAAGTACCGAGATTACAAGCATGTGCCACCACGCCCGGCTTAGCGAGACCTATTTCAAAATAAAAAGTAAAGCCAGGCATTGTGGCTCATGCCTGTAATCCTAGTAGTTGGGAGGCTGAGACAGAAGGATCACAGGTTTGAGGACAGCTTGAACAAGTAGTGAGACTCCTATCAAGCTAACAAGACCCTGTTCCAAAATAAAAAATAAATAAATAGGACTGGAGGTGTAGCTCAGAGGTAGAATCCCTCTGGGTTCAATACCCAGCACCCCAATAAATAAACAAAGAAAGAAATACATAAACAAACAATAAAGGGCTGGGGGTGTAGGCTCAAGGTAGAATGCCTGTGGGTTCAATCCCCCGTACTGCAAAAAATATATATGTATATGAAAAATCACACTCCCGGGCCTTGAGAGATCTGCTCCAGTGCTGTCTTCTACTGGCGCCCACTTCAACCCTCCAGCCCTCACTCTGGTTCTGGCCTGAGAAGGTAGGAAAGTGCCCTAGTATGGGGCAAAGTAACCAGCGCCCTCTATAAACTCGGACACACTGCTGGGGAACTAGAATCCACAAGGATCTGCTGAAAGCTGCAATTTGCCTGGCACTAAGGAGTTATAAAGGGGTCTACTCATTGGTATCATGGCTGCCAGGAAGAGTCTACTATTTTACTACGCATACAGAAGTTATGGTATAAGCCAGATTTGCATCCGGAAGAGATGACCCCTGAGTGTATGTGTGTGTGTTACTGGGGATTGAGCACCGGGGCATTCTACCTCCGAGCTACATTCCCCAGCCCAATTTTTATTTTGAAACAGGGCCTCTCTAGGTTTATGAGATTCTACTTGCTGAGGCTTTCCTCGAACCTGCGATCTTCCTGCCTCAGCCTCCCAAGTACGGGGATTACAAGAGCGCGCCTCCACGCCCCGCTGACCCCAGGATTAAAATGTGAGAGATTTGGCTGGGGCACCGAAGGCAAGCCTTGAACAGCTTTCCTGCAGGCGAGAACGCAGAGGTAAAGCAAAAGCAACCGACGCTACCAGCACTGCTCCAGGCCAGGTCGCCTCGGGGAAGGCGCCCAGTACCCTCCTCTGGGCGCCGGGCACCACCCAGCGCACACACAGGGCTCCCCAGTACGGGTCCACGAACTAATTCCGGCCTTTTGTGTGTGTGTGTGTGTGCGTGCTGGGGATTGAACCCAGGAGCTTTCTACCTCTGAGCCACGCCTCCAGACCTGTTTTATTTTGAAAGAGGGTCTCATTAAGTTGCTGAGGTCTAAGTGGCTGAGGCTGGCCTCGAACCTGCGATCCTCGTGTGCCACCGCGTGCGGCTCCTGGAGCCTGACAGCGAGCCAGTCCCGCATCGTACTCGGCGCTCCGACGCCCAGAGCCCAAGACCTGCGGCGTGGAGTCCGCGCGAGCCGTGCAGCCGCGGCCCGGATGCAGTTTTCCGACACGCTCCAGGACCCGCCCCCTTCCGGGCCGCGCGGCGTCCTACCTGCTCCGCCCGGGCAGGAGTGGTGTTGAGAAGATTATTGAGTTCCGGGAACATTCCCAACTCCGGGAACCAGCGCCCAGGATGAGAAACTGGGTCACTGCGGAGACGGCGGAGACTGAGAGCCACATACACCGAGTGTCACCCGCAACCACAGTCCCGCGCGGGCAGCACGCATGCGCAGCGGCACTCTGCCGCAGCCAATCAGAGGGAGGCCTCGGAGCCCCCGGCTTGCGCATGCGCAAAGCACGCGTCGCGTCCCGCGGGCTGGGAGCCGTAGCCCCGCAGCAGCAGCTGCATGCAGGGCTTGGTGCTCGGCGTGGTCTGCGGTTTGCGGAGGTCTTACCCTTTCCCAGCCCCAATATCCCGTCCCCAAACCTCCACTTCCTCCGGTCTTCCTCCTTTTTCACTTTACAGTTGAGGCTCGAGACCCTGTTTCGAAACAACAGCAACACTATAGGGTTGGGGGTGTAACTTGGAAATAGAATGTCTCAGGGTGCAATCCCCATCACACACACACACACACACACAAACGCACACAGATCCTTGCCCATCAATTCTTTTCCCTTGCTTTTGTGCTAACCCCCTCACCACAAGCAGCCTCAGATCAGCAGAGACAAACTCGTACTTCCACCAAGGTCAGTCAAGTTTATTGACTAATTGCAATGAAGGAGACCGCACAGAGGTGGAGCCCTAGAGTCTGTCACTAAGGGGAAAGAGTGAAGAATGAAATGAAGTATTGGTTTTGTGTGTTTTTGTGGTACTGGGGATTGAACCCAAGGGCATTTTACCTCTGAGCTACACCCCCAGTTCTATTTTATTTTTTATTTTGAAACGGTAAAAAGTTGGGCATGGTGACTCACACCTGTAATCCCAGTACTTGGGAGGTTTAGACAGGAGGATTGCAAGTTCGCAGACAGCCTCAGCAAATAGTGAGACTCTCGACCTAGGAAGACCCTGTTTCAAAATAAAAATTAAAAAATATGGCTGAGGGTGTAGCTTGGAGGTAGACTGCCCCTGGCTTCAATCCCCAGTACCACAAAGAAAAAGAAAAGAAAGAGGAAAGAGACAGAGAGAAGAGAAAAGAAAAGAGAAAGAGGAGAAGGAGAGAGAGAAAAGAGTGAGTCTCACTAAGTTGCTGAGGCTGGCCGTGAATCTGCCATCCTCCTGTCTCAACCTCCCAAGTACTGGGATTACAAGTGTGGGCCACCATGTCCAGTTTTTGGGTGTTTTGTTTTGTTTTTGGTACTGGGGATTGAACTCAGGGGCATTCTACCTTTGAGCTATACCCCCAGCCCTATTTTTTATTCTTTATTTTGAAACAGGGTCTCACTAAGTTGCGGAGTGCCTCACTAGGTAACTGAGGCTAGCCGAGAACCTGTGATCCTCTTGTCTCAGCCTCCCAAGTACTAGGATTACAAGGATGGACCACCATGCCCGGCTAAAGGCCACTTCTGTGTCAAAGTGACTTAGATCCTTCAGCCCAAAATGGACTATTGTTCCATGCTTACTGATGGTGAGGAAGAGAAAAGCAGCTACTGACCCTGCAGGAGCTGACCTGATACCCACGACCAGGTCTTGGTGTTTTGTCGAGCATAAACAGTTTTGCAGAATATCAACATCAGACTGATGGTGATGGATCAAGACAAAACTAGGCCACTCCGTAATCACATGGAACACAACACAATGTACATTGTCCAAGCCACAAACTCCCACAACACCCTCTTGCAGCTAATAAGAGTATTTCTTTTTTCTTGTGGTACTGGGGGCACTCTACTTCTGAGATACACCCCCAGCTCATTCCTTTTTTTCTTTCTTTTATTTTTTTTATTTTGAAACAGTCTCACAGCCGGGAGTGGTGCCTCACACTTGTCATCCCAGTACTTGGGAGGCTGAGACAGGAGGATCCCGGTTCGCGGCCAGCCCCAGCTACTTAATGAGGCCCTCCACAACTTAGTGAAACCCTGTTTCAAAATAAAGACTAAAAAGCCGGGCGTGGTGGCCCACGCTTGTAATCCCAGCATTCGGGAGGCTGAGACCGGAGGATCCGGGTTCGCGGCCAGCCTCAGCTACCTAGTGAGGCACTCCGCAACTTAGTGAGACTCGGTTTCAAAATAAAGAATAAAAAATAGGGCTGGGGGTGTAGCTCAGAGGTAGAATGCCCCTGAGTTCAATCCCCAGTACC